>JAJQKJ010000407.1:0-52865 GCA_029574335.1 Rana kukunoris
TACAGGGCAGGGCACATTGGAAAAAGCAGATGACAAACGTGCCTTAAGCATTTACAGCTTTGATTTTGGATTTATTAATATAAACTGTGCCCTTAAAGTTTAGCCTACCCCCCGGTAGAATTTGATTATTGGCCATTTTTTTCAGAGACTAATGATAACGCACAAATTTTTTTTTTTACTCATGGTTAGTGTTTGGCTGAAGCCATTTATTATGAAAAACAACTGTGTTTATGCTTTAAAACCGGTTCCCGACTGCTTCACGCAGATATACTGCGGCAGAATGGCTCTTCTGGGCAAAATCCTGTACATAATGACTTTGCCCAGGAGAGCAAAAAAAGTATATATATTTTTTATAGCTCAAAAAATGTAAAACCGCAGAGGTGATCAAATGCCACCAAAGAAATCTCTATTTGTGGGAAAATTTTCATTTGGGTACAGCATGACTGTGCAATTGTCAGTTAAAGCAACGCAGTGCCAAATTTTAAAAGTCCTCTGGTCAGGAAGGGGGTCAAATCTTCCAGGGCTGAAGTGGTTAAATCATAATGACAACAGAAACTACCCAAATGACTCTGATCAAAAGTTTACATATTCTGGTGATTTTGGCTATTAACTGCTTGCCGACCAGCCGCCGCAGTTATACGGCGGCAGGTCGGCTCTGCTGGGCAAGAGCACGTAATATAACTTCACCCCGCTCGCCCCCGACTTCCGTGTTCGGCAGGCTCAATCGCCCTCGGGCACCCGCGATCGTTTGTTACAGAGCAAGGACCGGGAGCTGTGTGTGTGTAAACACACAGCTCCAGGTCCTGTCAGGGGAGAAATGCCTGACCGTCTGTTCATACAATGTATGAACAGCGATCAGTCATTTCCCCTAGTGAGTCCACCCCCCCCTACAGTTAGAACACACCCAGGGAACATACTTAACCCCTTCCCGCCCCCTAGTGTTAACTCCTTCCCTGCCAGTGGCATTTTTATTGTAATCCAATGCATTTTTATAGCACTGATCGCTATAAAAATGCCAATGGTCCCAAAAATGTGTCCGAAGTGTCCACCATAATGTCGCAGTACCGGAAAAAAATCGCTGATCGCCACCATTACTAGTAAAAAAAAAAAAAAAAAATACCCCCTATTTTGTAAACGCTATAACTTTTGCGCAAACGAATCTATAGACGCTTATTTTGATTTTTTTTTTACAAAAAATATGTAGAATACGTATCGGCCTAAACTGAGGAGAATTTTTTTTTTTTTTTTATATATTTTTGGGGGATATTTATTATAGCGAGAAGTAAAAAAATATTTAATTTTTTTTTTCAAAATTGTTCCTCTATTTTTGTTTATAGCGCAAAAACTAAAAACCGCAGAGGTGAACAAATACCACCAAAAAGCTCTATTTGTAGAAAAAGGATGCCAATTTTGTTTGGGAGCCACGTTGCACGACCGTGCAATTGCCAGTTACAGTGACGCAGTGCCGAAAAAGTGTTCTGGTCTTCGACCACCAATATGGTCCGGGGGTTAAGTGGTTAAAGGTAACCATCCTCACCTGTGATCTGTTTGCTTGTAGTGTGTGTGTGTGTGTAAAAGGTCATTGAGTTTCTGGACTCCTGACAGACCCTTGCATCTTTCATCCAGTGACCTTTCTGGATTTTGAGTCATGTGGGAAAGCAAAAGAATTGTCAAAGGATCTGTGGGACAAGGTAGTTGAACTGTATAAAACAGGAAAGGGATATATAAAAAAGATATACAAGGAATTGAGAATGCCAATCGGCAGTGGTCATACTCTACTCTACTCTAACTTCTAATCAAGAAGTGGAAAATGAGGGGTTCTGATGAAACCAAACCACACATCCCAAACCACGGTTACAACCATAAACACTACATTTGGAGAGGAGTCAACTAGGTCTATGATAGTACACCATTCCTACTGTGAAACACGGAGGTGGATTGCTGATGTTTTGGGATGTGTGAGCTAAAAAGGCGCGGGAAATTTGGTCAAAATTTATGGCAAAATGAATGCAGTATATTATAAAAAATACTGGAGGAACATTTGCATTCATCAGCCAGGAAGCTGCACATGGGATGTACTTGGACATTCCAACATGACAATAATCCAAAACACAAGGCCAAGCCCACCTGTCATTGGCTACAGCAGAATAAAGTGAAGGGTCTGGAGTGGCCATCTCAGTCTTCTGACCTCAATATCATTGAGCCACTCTGGGGAAATCTCAAACGTGCAGTTAATGCAAGAAAGCCAAAGAATTTACAGGAACTGAAGGCTTTTTGCCAAGAGGAATGGGCAGATTTACCATCTGAGAAGATAAGAAGCCTCATCCACAAATGCCACAAAAGATTTCAAGCTGTCATTGATGATAAAGGGGGCAATACGCAGTATTAAGAACTGGGGTATGTAAACTTTTGATCAGGGTCATTTGGTTAGTTTCTGTTGTGATTATGATTTAAAGAGTAAACGTTGATTTGATAATAAATGGCTTCAGCCAAACACTAACCAGGAGTGAATGAAAATGTTGTGTTATCATTCATATTCTCTGAACAATGGCCAAGACATCATAAATTCTGCCAGGGTATGTAAACTTATGAGCACAACAGTGTGTGTGTGTGAATATATATTCTATTCTGAATTTTTTTGTATGTGTGTTTGTGTTTATGGTTTTGGGCAATATCTATCTCTCTATCTCTATCTATCTATCTATCTATCTATCTATCTATCTATCTATCTATCTATCTATCTATCTATCTATCTATCTATCTATCTATCTATCTATCACTGAAGGCATAAAAACTATGAATTAACACATGTGGAATTATATACATAACAAAAAAGTGTGAAACAACTGAAAATATATGTCATACTCTAGGTTCTTCAAAGTAGCCACCTTTTGCAGCAGACACCTCTCTAGAACAACTGTTAAGAGGAGACTGTGTGAATCAGGCCTTCATGGTAGAATATCTGCTAGGAAACCACTGCTAAAGAAAGGCAACAAGCAGAAGAGATTTGTTTGGGCTAAAGAACACAAGGAGTGGACATTAGACCAGTGGAAATCTGTGCTTTGGTCTGATGAGTCCAAATTTGAGACCTTTGGTTCCAACCAACGTGTCTTTGTGCGACGCAGAAAAGGTGAACGGATGGACTCTACAAGCCTGGTTCCCACCGTGAAGCATGGAGGAGGAGGTGTGATGGTGTGGGGGTGCTTTGCTGGTGACACTGTTGGGGATTTATTCAAAATTGAAGGCATACTGAACCAGCATGGCTAACGCAGCATCTTGCAGCGGCATGCTATTCCATCCGGTTTGCGTTTAGTTGGACCATCATTTTTCAACAGGACAATGACCCCAAACACACCTCCAGGCTGTGTAAGGGATATTTGACCAAGAAGGAGAGTGATGGGGTGCTGCGCCAGATGACCTGGCCTCCACAGTCACCGGACCTGAACCCAATCGAGATGGTTTGGGGTGAGCTGGACCGCAGAGTGAAGGCAAAAGGGCCAACAAGTGCTAAGCATCTCTGGGAACTCCTTCAAGACTGTTGGAAGACCATTTCAGGTGACTACCTCTTGGAGCTCATCAAGAGAATGCGAAGCAGTAAGTGTGCAAAGCAGTAATCAAAGCAAAGGGTGGCTACTTTGAAGAACCTAGAATATGACATATTTTCAGTTGTTTCACACTTTTTTGTTATGTATATAATTCCACATGTGTTAGTTCATAGTTTTGATGCCTTCAGTGTGAATCTACAATTTTCATAGTCATGAAAATAAAGTAAACTCTTGGAATGAGGTGTGTCCAAACTTTTGGTCTGTAGTGTGTGTATATATATATATATATATATATATATATATTATAATATATATAGATATATATATATATATATATATATATATATATATATATATATATATATATATATATATATATATATAGATATAGAAAGGAAAGTTTGAATGCGGCCCCCATGGCATATGAAATCTTGTCCTGTAGTCCTCAGGTAATTTTGAGTTTGAGACCCCTGCCCTACACAATTCTTATCAAAGCAATATTGTCCTGGTGTGCAGCAGTGCTATAAAAGGCATACTCGTCCAGTATTTATTAGATGTTATGTGTATATTTAGATGGACTAATTTAAGCCACTTACAAGTAAGTATTACAGGTGCTGAATACTGGCCAACCATGCAGCTGATTAGCCTGTTAGACATTTTAAGTGAGGCTCTCTAGCCTTGCAGTAATCTATTTTCTTGGCTGCATATTGGTCTGAGGTTTAACCAACGGTTTATGTTTAAATCAACAGGTGTTGTCCTTTTTGTCCTTGGGCAAGCATGTGTATATATATAATGGGTTTTGTCCTCCTATACAAAAATACTAGATTTCACCGGAAGGTAGTTCTGACCGCTGGCGATAAATTTTGTTTAGTTGCTATACTCTGTGGTCTAATTTTGTTTGGTTTATGCCCCAGAATTGTACACCATCATTTTAAGTGACCCATGCAGGATGGGATATAAACTTATTCAGATTTTGTTTAGTCTCCTTGGGTTGTTATCGCCACTTTTTATTAACATTTTTAACTTTTTTTTTTTGTAGATCAGTAATCTAAAGAAGATTCTAAAGGGTATTTTGGACTACAATCATGAGGTAAATGCTGAAAGGAGAAAAATATTGACATGTATTATGCCTTTAACCACTTCAGCCCCGAGCCTATTTAACCTTTTTCACCTTAAAGAATAAAATGGTCGTTTTGCCAATCTGTATTTGCGCAGCGGTCTTACAAGCGCACTTTTTTGGGAAAAAATACACTTTTTATTTTCCCATTAAAAAAGCGTTTTTTTTTTTTTTGTGAAAGATTTTTACTCAGAGTAAAATGATACCCAACATGTCACGCTTTAAAATTGCACCCGTTCGTGGCTTTGCTACAAACTTTTACCCTTAAGTCTCCATATGCAACGTTTAAAAAAAATTCTACAGGTTGCATGTTTTGAATTAGGAGGTTAGGGCTCTACTGATCGTGGTGATACTTACACGTGTGCTTTGAACACAGATTTCATATGTGGCTACTACACACATGTGCGTTCGCTTCTGCACGCGAGCTCAGCAGCACAGAGTGCGTTTAAAAAATTAAATGCACACTCTTCTTTTTATTTTTACACTATTCTTTTAAAAAATAAATTGTCCTATTACAAGGAATGTAAACAAAAAAAAAAGCATGACAGGACCTCTTAAATGATGAGATCTGGGGTCAAGACCTCAGATCTCATATTTACACTAAAATGAAAAAAAAAAGCAGGTGTAGTTCACCAGAGAGCAGCTGGAGTGTGCCGATAGAGATGATCTCGCTGTGAATCCACAGCAGAGGCCACTTTTATTTGAAAGCGCACCGCCCGCTTAAGAGGATATCGGGGTTATGGTAGCTGCTGCCATAACGATATCCCTCTTCAAACAGCTGACTTATAATGACAGCGGGCGGTCCATAAGTGGTTAATGCATTTGTTGAGTTCTGCTTCATTGGGTAACTTTTTCCTGCTTTAAAGTGGAGTTCCACACTAAAATGGAACGTCCGCTATTTGGAATCCCCCCCCCCCCATATTTGGCACCTTGTGGATATCTATGCCATGGAATAAGACCTACTTCAAGCGGTGTTCCACCCAAAAAAATTAATAATTAAAAACCAGCAGCTACAGATGCTGCTGGCGTTTAATAATAGGACACTTTCCTGGAGTCCATCAGCTTCCGGGTGCTGCTGCCGCTTTTGCGGGTAAGGCAACATGGCAATATAGCCTTTTTGGCTTCACACCTTGAAACCCACTGCGCATTCGCGAAGCTCCGCTCCTCTCTTAGTGGCCCGGAATTTGTATTCATTTTGTTTTGTATTCATCTGAGAATTTGTTTTCTTTTTGAACTTAATTACTGTAGTTTGTTGCCAACACATTTTACAAAAATTACGAATGATCTATAGCTGAATATTATACTGTAACCTGCTGAGATAACATTTTTGACAACCTAGAAGATGCAATACACCTGGCATGATCATAGCATTGTTCAGTCATGTGTGTTTTCTTTTCTCCTGGTGCCTTCTAGCATAGTTAATTTATTTTTCCCCGCATTGCATGGGTTAGCTGCCCGACTACGGATGTGCTGATCGGCATGCTCGCAAGTCTATTGAAACTACTAGTCCCCCCCCCCCTACCCCAGCAGAGCCCCCTTGCCCTCCGATCATCTCCCTTAGCCCCCCAGGCGCCACTCAGCCTGGTACCCCCCAGCCTGGATCCTGCTGCCAGGTCGGCGGTCATCTTGCTCCACCCTGCCCTATCCCTCTCAAATTCATTAAAACTTGATCCAGGGCTTAAACCCGATCGCCTCTTTAGGGGTCAGGAAGGAATTTTTTTCCCTACCACAGCATATTGGCGCAGCGTGGTCAGGTTTTTTTTGCCTTCCTCTGGACCAAGCCAGGATCAGAGGATTCAGTTATCCTTGTGAATCCACCCCCCCCCCCCCTTGGTTCCACGGCGGCCATGGTTAATCGGCAATACTCGGCGAAGAACATTTGGGATCTAGGTCGATTTGCCGCAATTCTGCCGGCCGCCACCAAAAAAGCCCTAGGAAATCTGCGACTTTTGAGGATCGATCGACGATCGACTGCCAGAAATCGCAGCCATTTACCCCAGCCAAAGCAAATATCATGTGCTTTGATCAACACTAGATCGGCAGTAAAACACAGATTAGAAATCCATGATTTCTTATTGCGACATGACTTAGACTGCCTCTTTATTACAGAGAGCTGGCTCACAGCCGACTGTAACACCATTCTAGGAGAATTGGTGCCAAAAAACTACCGTATTATAACGGAAAACAGAATAGGGCAAACAGGAGGAGGACTGGCGGTGATCCATAAGACGCGTCTTGCGATCACAAAACCAAGCCTCCAAAACCCTCTTCCATTCATGGAAACCCATACTGTCCGGATTCTACTCTGCTATAGGCCACCTGGCCCCAAGTCGCAGCTGCTCCCATCTTTGACGGACTTTGTCTCCACTTATACCCTGAATAGCAAACACCCTTTGCTGCTCGGGGACTTCAACCTCTGGGCCAACTCCCCGCAAGACCCCATTGCCGACGCCTGCATCGACCACCTGGAAGGATTAGGGCTTCAGCAACTAGTATGTGGTCCCACACATGCTTCAGGTCATACGCTCGATCTTATTTTCAGACAAGATCTGGAAATAAAAATCTTGGAAAATGAACCATTGCCATGGACAGATCACCATGCAATTAAATTCATTATTTCCGAATTCCTTCCCTTAACAAAAACATCAAATCCAGTGACAACACACTGGACCAGATGTCAGAAGAAGCTCCACTCGGAACTCTTCAAAGCCACGTTAGGGGAAAAAATAAACACAATTCAGCCGCACCAAACAGCGGAAGAAACACTGGAGGCCATAAACACAGCACTATTGCAGTCAGCTGACTTGATAGCGCCGAAACGAAAGACCCAGATCAGGAAAAATAACTCCGGCTGGTTCAACAACCAGCTGGCGTTACTGAAGCAAGAGCGCAGAAGGGCAGAAGCAGCCTGGAAAAGAAGCTCTTCAGATGAGAACCTCTCGATCTACAAGGCAATAAACAGAAAATACTACAAGCAAATCTTCAAAGCCAAGAAAAACTATTTTTCTGAGGCTATCAACGGTGCCCTAAACCGCCCCCGCAAACTCTTCAAGCTGGTCACTCAGACCATGAATCCTGGATGTCTTGAAGCCCCCAACTTGGATACACAATAATTTTGCGATGAGTTATCGGATTGCTTCATTAACAAAATTGAGGCAATCCGGCAAAGCATTCAGCAAGACAATTGCTCTCCCAGCCCCCCCCCCGTAGTTATTTACACAGCACCGGCAGTAATTCACCACAGTTAGGTGAGTTCACGCTGGAACCCATCTCCATTTAGACGACAAAAAATATCATCGACACTCTGCGCAACAGCATTGCGCCAAATGATATTATCCCCACCAAACTGCTGAAGGAATGCGCCGACATCCTGGCACCTCCTGTCACGCAGCTTATCAACCAATCCTTCAGGGAGGGCATAATGACCTCGCAGCTGAAGGAGGGCTTCATTCAACCCATCTTGAAGAAAGCCACCCTGAATCCTAAGGATCCACTCAACTGGCGCCCCATAACAGGCCTAAATGTTCTCTCCAAGGTAATGGAGAAAGCAGTGGTACAGCAGCTGCAACAGCATCTAGATACCCATTTCAATCAGGATTCCGTCCCGGACACGGGACGGAAACAGCATTGCTTAAGATATGGGACGACGTTCTCGAGGCCGCAGACGAAGGAGAATCTTCTCTTCTGGTTCTGCTGGACCTAAGCGCAGCCTTTGATACAGTAGATCACAAGCTGTTATTGACTCGACTGGCCAAAATAGCCAAAGTCGCAGAAAGCGATCTATCTTGGTTCTCCTCTTTTTTGGAAAACTGATCGCAAATAGTGAAGCTAGGACCCTTCACTTCTGAACAACGCACATTATCATGCGGGGTTCCTCAAGGATCTCCCCTATCGCCAATATTATTCAACATCTATGTGCGTCCTCTTTTCGAAATCATCAGCTGCCAAAAACTGCTTTATCATTCATATGCAGACGACACGCAACTGTACTTCCGCATTTGCAATAAAAAGGATCACCACCTCAATCTAGAGACTTGTCTCTTTGATAGAGGACTGGATGACAAAGAGTTATCTCAAACTCAACGGAGCGAAAACAGAACTTCTTCTGTTTCACGCCAAGCGTAGGAATCAATCGGCAACAACCTGGATCCCCCCGCCCATTCTGGGCAAAATCATCACCCCTAGCGCCAAAGTCAAGTCTTGGGGTCATCTTTGACTCCGACATGACAATGAACGCACAAATAGGGTCAGTAGTCAGCGGATCTCACCATCTGCTGCGCCTACTACGCAGACTCACGCCTTTTATTCCCAAGAAAGACATAGCGGTCGTGGTGGGAGCGATTGTAAACTCCAGACTGGACTATGCAAATGCCCTTTACCTCGGACTCCCCAAGTACCAAATCGCTCGTCTTCAAGTCGTTCAAAATACGGCCGCCAGACTTGTGACTGGGAAAAAACCCTAGGAATCAATCTCGCCTTCACTGAGATCCCTTCACTGGCTACCAGTTAAAGACAGAATCACCTTTAAAGCTCTCTGTCTAACGCATAGATGTATCCATGGGAATGCTCCCCATTATCAATGCGAAAAATTAAAAGTTCACAATCCCAATCGTATTCTACGATCCACCAATCAAAATCGGCTTCAGATACCAAAAGTCAGATTCAAGTCCAAAGGAGACAGGAGATTCGCTGTCCAAGGTCCCAGACTATGGAACGCCTTACCAGCCAGCATTCGGCTGGAGGAGAACTACTTAGTCTTCAGGAGAAAGATTAAGACTCATCTCTTTTGATCTCAAAGGAGACAGGAACAACAAGCACCCAGAGGCGATTTACTTTGCATGTGCTGCGCTATATAAGTTTTTCATTCATTCATCTGCCGCAGTTTGCAGTTTATTTACAGATCCCTGTGAATGAATAATACAATTGTGCAGGAGGAGCCGCACACAGCCTCACTGCTTGAACATGTTGCATATTACATCCATATTTAGGGTGTAACATGTTCCAGAGGTGAACCCATCCTTTAATCCCATTGAGAGTTGCAGAGGATGCCTAAAATCTGACTTGTAACAGAGTGCAAACTCCTAGGAAATTTACTGAACCAATCGCACAACCAGGAAATTACATTTCTGTTTTTTTTTTCTTACACCAGTCAGGGCCGTCTTTATGGCAGGGCTAAAGGGGAAGCTGCCCTGGGCCCTGTAATTGTTGTGAGGTCCAAAGCAGCTGCCTCATACTTGCCAGATATCCCAGTTTAAATTCCCTGTCCTTTGAAGTTTTAGTTCTGTGCGGTGTCCTGATATCTCAGTGTGAAGTGATGTTACTAATGCTGCCCAGCTCTGCCCTATTGTGTACAGATGACCCCTCAGAATCAATCAGTTTAGTTTTACAAACCATCACTGCTCTGTGGCTCTGTACATCACAGAAGCTTAAAAAAAATGCAAAAACGAAACTGAAACTGCAGGTACATTATCTGAATGATTTTTAATCATTTTTAAAAGGAATCAGTTAACTGTTATGTCTCTATACCCTGTAAACAGTAATTTCAGCAAAACATTTTTTTTCCATTACTACTCCTTTAAGCCTCGTACACACGATCGGATTTTCTGTGGACAAAGCATAGGACATTTTGTCTGAAGGGCGTTGGCCATAAACTTGTCTTACAAATGGCAAAGAATTGTTGGCCAATAAACACAAAACAACGTGTTTTTTTTTTTTTGTTTTTTTGTCTGCTAATGCTGTGTTTATGGTGAGCATTGCTTCTGAGCATGCGTGTTTGTACTTTGGAGTTTTGTCCGATAGACTTGTGTACACACGTTTGGATAATCTAACACAATTGCTGGTGGACAATTTTAAAGCATGCTATCCCACATTTGTCCGTGGGAAAATCCGGCCACAATTGTCCGATGGAGCACACAAACTGACGTTTTTTTTTTTTTTTTTACAACAGTCGGTCTTCACACAATTGGATAATCCGATCGTGTGTATGAGGCTTTAGTCTGCGAACTTTCAAACAGCTAAGACTTTTTATCATATTTGGAGCTATAATAACAGCAATTTATCATTTAATGCTAAGGTGAAGACAATTACAAAGCAATGTACATTTGGCAGCCAAACCCAAAACACTTTGCTGTGCCTTCTGTATTATGAATGGATTAGTTTTAATTACATTTTTATGAAAGGACTGGTTAAATTACACGTTTGATTAATATACTGACACCTTTAATAGAAGTTCCATGTGCACTGTTTATAGATTTTGGGACATCAGATCAATGATTTCACACTTCCAGATGTCAATTTGGTTGGAGAACACTCGGATGCCTCGGAACTTGGAAGAGTATTACAACTAATTTTAGGCTGTGCAGTAAAATGCGAGCAAAAGCAAGGTAACTCCTTTTGAGGTTTTCAGAGCATTTATCTTTTTCATAAAACCACATTTGTGACAAGTTTGTGTGTGTTTGTGTGTGTGTTTTTTTTTTTTTTTTTTTTTTTTTTTTTAGCATTTCTTTTAGTTTTTGTCTGAGGTGCCTATTATACTTAGTGTATACTTGTATTACATGTTAAAAGACCTAGACTTTGACCTTGATACATCCAGATTGGATTGTACCTGTTCAGGGTTTACCTAGGATTTGTTTAAAATTTCACAGTAACTATTTCATCAGCTGAGTTGTGTAAATTTGGAGAAAGGTACACGTGTTTGTTAGTTACCACCCACCATAGTTCATACTTCAGAGCTACTGTGCCTTTTCTTTACTTTTATTGACCAGACCAATTTTTACTTTTTCAAAAAAATTATTTTGGTTTAAACCTCTAAATAGACATAATAAAACAAGTCAAACAAAATATGGGGGGGAGAGAATGAACACAACTTAACAAACATGGTGTGAACAAAAGCCTTGGGCCGCAGACCTGGGAAAAAATGCAGATGGGGACCTGTACATTTTTCCAGACTTTACTGATCTGCATATTTTGTTCTGGATCAAATTACATAAAACTTTTTGAAGACCGTGAACTATCTTGGCAGCAAGCATTTTTAAAGTGTTTCTGCACTGGCAGCCATCACGTTTTTAACATGCACAAAAAGTTTTAAGAGCGTATTTGTTACAGCCAAATGAACGGAACAAGCTTAACCCTTTTAATAACACTGCCAAATATTTTAGATGTACCAGCAGGGTTTTTTTTTTTTTTATACAAACTATGCACTCCACAAGCTGGGTCGGCTTTCTAATGAAAATTCCGACACCGCCTTCTGTTGCTAGAATGGACCTGAAAGTGACGTGTAAAACATCACTTCTAGTATCTAATTTCACTTTCCCTGGTCTTCGCAGCCAAGGATGAAGCTAATGGAATTGGATACTCCATTTACTTCAGTGGAAGGTCTTAAAGTCCCCTGAGTTCTCATTAAAGAGAACATGTCTTTAAAAATTATTCCTTAAAGCGGATCTCCACCCTAAAGTAGAGTCGCGCTGATCGGAACCCTCCCCCCCCCCCCCCTCCGGTGTCACATTTGACACCTTTCAGGGGGGTGCAGATACCTGTCTAAAGACAGGTATTTGCACCCACTTCCGGCCACACGTCTGGGGCAAAAGACGCGACTCGTGCATGCGCCGTAGGGAACCGGGCAGTGAAGCCGGAGCGCTTCACTTCCTGGTTCCCTCACCGTGGATGGTGGGGGGAGCAGCAGGGTGACGAGCGATCGCTCGTCCTCTGCTGAGGACGCCGCTGGACTCCAGGAGAGGCAAGTGTCCTAATATTAAGAGTCAGCAGCTGCAGTATTAGTAGCTGCTGGCTTTTAATATTGTTTTTTCATGGGCCATCCGCTTTAACAGCAGGGACATTTTGTGTGTGGTGTGTGTGTGTGTGTGTGTGTGTGTGTATATGTATATGTGTGTGTGTGTGTGTATATGTATATGTGTGTATGTATGTATGTGTATGTGTATATATATATGTATGTATGTATGTATGTATGTATGTGTATATATATATATATATATATATATATATATATATATATATATATATATATATATATATATATATATATATACACATACATACATACATACATACATACATACATACATACATACATACATACATACAAAACAGTTGAGGGTACTGATTACTCACTGCGTTCGTTCATAACTGAAGCTTAGTTAACCGTTTTTTATGCTTTAGGCCCCTTACACGTAGGGTGGACTTTGTTGGAGTCAGCCTGCTCAGCTGGGCAATCTGTCTGCTGAGCAGGTAGGGATGGCTGTCTATGTCTGCTCCACTGATGCAGAGTGGACACGGCTTTAACACATGCTTGTTCATCTGTAGTTCAGCTAAGGCTGCAGGGAAATGATTAGTGATCTGTGTCCTCCATACCCATCTGTCTCAAAAATGAGACGTCGGGGGTCTCTTTAGACCCCTTAAAATTCTCCAGAGCTGCCCCTAACATTATAAAAAAAACAATAAAAAAAAAATTAACCTCAGCACCGGCACCTCCTGGCCCTTCAAAAGGTTTATGACTCTGGGTGGCGGGTGCGTTCTAAGATAACATGACCGCCGTTCTTTTGTGGTCTCGTGGTCCGGAAATGCCCAATCGCAATAAGCGTACAGGAGTTTTCGGTTAGGTGACGGTAACTGTGCTGGGAGTGTGCACACTCTCAGCATAGATGAATAAGCAGCAATTCATGCAAATATGCAGCCCCTTGGCGCAGAGAGGCTGCAAATTAATGTACATCTGGCGCCAAGGAGTTAAAAATAAATAAATACTAAGGGCTTATTCACATGGGTGCTCTAGCCCATGCAGTGTGACTGAATGAGTGGTTTGTTTGTACAGCTAGAGCTGCCTGTTACTCTTTAGGAACGCAGTGACTGTATGAACACAGCCGCAGGCCCTATTTTAACAGATGTGCGTTTTGAGTGGCCCTAAATGTACACGGCCTGTTCTCAGGACTGTACACCTTATACTCACGCCTGGCAAATTAGGACCTGCAGCTGTGTTTGTACCGCTGCTGCATCCCCATGGGCTGCCTGCATATAGCACCAGCTACATAAAAAATTACACTATACAGACCACAGCGCCCCCAAGACCTCATTCACACAGAGCTTTTTCATTAATTTTATACAGTTTTATCTAGGGCTGCAACTAACAATTATTTTCATAATCGATTAGTTGGCCGATTATTGTTTCGATTAATTGGTTAATAACTTTGCGTTTTTTACTTTTTTTTTTTTTTTTTGCCCAATTTGTTGTTGGGCAGAGTAAAAAAACACAAATTGCTGCAAAAATGCATTATATGCTTTTCTGCAGCTTCTCCATTGAAGTATATTGAACCAAAAAAACTAAATGGCACCGTTTTGCCCTTTCAAATACGCAGCAGCTAAAAAAGGATAGGTGTGAATGTTTCCCATAGGAAACCATGTAAATGAACTGTAGTGTGTTTCTGCAAAAAGCACCGAAAAAAGGTGTGACCCAGGCCCGAGATGTTTAGTAACATAATGGGATTAAAAAACATTTTGTACAAAAAGAGCAAATAATTGCTACTGTAAGGGGTTAATTTTTTACTGTGGGACTGTGAAAGTACCGGTACTATTTGCAGTAGCAATTTGCTCTTTTTGTACCATAAAGGGATAATTTTATTTATTTTTTTAACCCCATTGTTACTGGCCGATTAATCGATTATGAAAATAGTAATCGATTTAATTTCATAATCGAATAGTTTCGGCCCTAGTTTTATCTTTTTGATTTAGCAGGTTGTGCTTGTACGCACTAATAATTTTTAATGTATTTTTAACAAAAATATTCTGATGTTTTCGGAGGGGGGGCACCATGATTCTAACAGCAGCTCTGCCCACAGTCTTAGGCTCCATGCACACTGAAGCTAATAAACAGTTTATTGCAGTTTATTGGCGTTTTGGCTTTTTTTTTTTTTTTTTTTAAAGCCCATAAACTCAACTCTATGTTGGCCTATGTGCCCATGCACACCTGGGCGTTTTTCAGTGTTAATGAGCTGTGGAGTTTATTGGCTTTTTTCTGAACGCCCGAAATTTGCGTTCAAAGTGCCGTTTTTTGGCGGGAAAAAATGCTAAAAAACGAAAACCGCTAAACGCCGAAAAATGCCGGTGCCAGCGTTTTTTTTCCCATTGAAAAAAAAGTCAAACAAAAAAAAAGCTGATAAAAGCTACACTGAAAAACGCTGATTAAAGCTATTGCAAAAACGCTAAAAAACATTGCAAAGCTTCCTGCAAAGCTACTGGCGTTTTTTAATGGCTTTTATCAGCTTCAGTGTGCATGGAGCCTTAAAATATGTGTATTTACACTGGTCTGAGCTGGACCTATGTGACTATGCAATATAAACCATACCTGGAGTTCAGCTTTAATTTTGTCTAGTTCTTTTGTTTTTAATTTTTTTTTTTTAATTCAAGTGTAAATATTCTACTTTTAGAGTATATTCAGACCATCATGATGATGGAGGAATCTGTGCAACATATGGTTATGACTGCCATCCAAGAGGTAAGTTTTAAAAAAACTTTCTTGCTACAGAATGAATATTTATTTCTTCTAACCTGTGTGAGAAAATTAGAATTTCCATCTGTGTACTGTGAAGAAAATAGTGACAATATAAAAAGCCCAAAAATATATGAACTCGAATGTGAGCTGTGCCAGCACTTTATATGCTTTTTTAACACCAACATAATATACAGGTCATTCTCAAAAAATTAGCATATTGTGATAAAGTTCATTATTTTCTGTAATGTACTGATAAGCATTAGACTTTCATATATTTTAGATTCATTACACACAACTGAAGTAGTTCAAGCCTTTTTTTTGTTTTAATATTGATGATTTTGGCATACAGCTCATGAAAACCCCAAATTCCTATCTCAAAAAAATAGCATATTTCATCCGACCAATAAAAGAAAAGTGTTTTTAATAAAAAAAAAAGTCAACCTTCAAATAATTCTGTTCAGTTATGCACTCAATACTTGGTCGGGAATCCTTTTGCAGAAATGACTGCTTCAATGCAGCGTGGCATGGAGGCAATCAGCCTGTGGCACTGCTGAGGTGTTATGGAGGCCCGGGATGCTTCGGTAGCGGCCTTAAGCTCATCCAGAGTGTTGGGTCTTGCGTCTCTCAACTTTCTCTTCCCAATGTCCCACAGATTATCTATGGGGTTCAGGTCAGGAGAGTTGGCAGGCCAATTGAGCACAGTAATACCATGGTCAGTAAACCATTTACCAGTAGTTTTTGGCACTGTGAGCAGGTGCCAGGTCGTGCTGAAAAATGAAATCTTCATCTCCATAAAGCTTTTCAGCAGATGGAAGCATGAAGTGCTCCAAAATCTCCTGATAGCTAGCTGCATTCACCCTGCCCTTGATAAAACACAGTGGACCAACACCAGCAGCTGACATGGCACCCCAGACCATCACTGACTGTGGGTACTTGACACTGGACTTCAGGCATTTTGTAATTTCCCTCTCCCCAGTCTTCCTCCAGACTCTGGCACCTTGATTACCGAATGACATGCAAAATTTACTTTGGACCACTGAGCAACTGTCCAGTGTTGCTTCTCTGTAGCCCAGGTCAGGCGCTTCTGCCGCTGTTTCTGGTTCAAAAGTGGCTTGACCTGGGGAATGCGGCACCTGTAGCCCATTTCCTGCACACGCCTGTACACGGTGGCTCTGGATGTTTCTACTCCAGACTCAGTCCACTGCTTCCGCAGGTCCCACAAGGTCTGGAATCGGTCCTTCTCCACAATCTTCCTCAGGGTCCGGTCACCTCTTCTCGCTGTGCAGCGTTTTCTGCCACACTTTTTCCTTTCCACAGACTTCCCACTGAGGTGCCTTGATACAGCACTCTGGGAACAGCCTATTTGTTCAGAAATTTCTTTCTGTGTCTTACCCTCTTGCTTGAGGGTGTCAATGATGGCCTTCTGGACAGCAGTTAGGTCGGCAGTCTTACCCATGATTGCGGTTTGGAGTAATGAACCAGGCTGGGAGTTTTTAAAAGCCTCAGGAATCTTTTGCAGGTGTTTAGAGTTAATTAGTTGATTCAGATGATTAGGTTAAGAGCTCGTTTAGAGAACCTCTTCATGATATGCTAATTTTTTGAGATAGGAATTTTGGGTTTTCATGAGCTGTATGCCAAAATCATCAATATTAAAACAAAAAAAAAGCTTAAACTACTTCAGTTGTGTGTAATGAATCTAAAATATATGAAAGTCTAATGTGTATCAGTACATTACAGAAAATAATGAACTTTATCACAATATGCTAATTTTTTGAGAATGACCTGTATATTCCTAAATAGCGTAGATCTATCAGTGCCCTCACACCATAAAAATAAAGAATGCTACAATGCCTCCCCCTTCAAATTTGACCAATAAATATGCAGCCTGCTCTTCAGTGCTCAATCTTTATATATTGTTCTATTTTTTGTTTGTTTTATTTTTTTTTTAAATGTGAACTTGGGCTTTAAATGGTGGAGACCCAGTTACCATAGGTCCACACTGCACCTTTTTATCTTTTAAGGTTATATAGTGCCTTGCAAAAGTATTCGGCCCCCTTGAACTTTGCGACCGTTTGCCACATTTCAAGCTTCAAACGTAAAGATATAAAACTGTATTTTTTTTTGTGAAGAATCAACAAGTGGGACACAATCATGAAGTGGAACAAAATTTATTGGATATTTCAAACTTTTTTAACAAATAAAAAACTGAAAAATTGGGCGTGCAAAATTATTCAGCCCCTTCACTTTCAGTGCAGCAAACTCTCTCCAGAAGTTCAGTGAGGATCTCTGAATGATCCAATGTTGACCTAAATGACTAATGATGATAAATAGAATCCACCTGTGTGTAATCAAGTCTTCGTATAAATGCACCTGCACTGTCTCCGAGGTTCGCTTAGTCTCCGAGGTTCGCTTAGTCTCCGAGGTCCGCTTAAATCGCAGAGAACAAGGAACACACCAGGCAGGCCCGAGATACTGTTGTGGAGAAGTTTAAAGCCGGATTTGGATACAAAAAGATTTCCCAAGCTTTAAACATCCCAAGGAGCACTGTGCAAGCGATAATATTGAAATGGAAGGAGTATCAGACACTGCAAATCTACAAGACCTGGCCGTCCCTCTAAACTTTCAGCTCATACAAGGAGAAGACTGATCAGAGATGCAGCCAAGAGGCCCATGATCACTCTGGATGAACTGCAGAGATCTACAGCTGAGGTGGGAGACTCTGTCCATAGGACAACAATCAGTCGTATAATACTGCACAAATCTGGCCTTTATGGAAGTGTGGCAAGAAGAAAGCCATTTCTTAAAGATATCCATAAAAAAGTGTCATTTAAAGTTTGCCACAAGCCACCTGGGAGACACACCAAACATGTGGATGAAGGTGCTCTGGTCAGATGAAACCAAAATCGAACTTTTTGGCAACAATGCAAAACGATATGTTTGGCGTAAAAGCAACACAGCTCATCACCCTGAACACACCAGCCCCACTGTCAAACATGGTGGTAGCAGCATCATGGTTTGGGCCTGCTTTTCTTCAGCAGGGACAGGGAAGATGGTTAAAATTGATGGGAAGATGGATGGAGCCAAATACAGGACCATTCTGGAAGAAAACAGACAATGATTCAAAACATAAAGCAAAATCTACAATGAAATGGTTCACAAATAAACATATCCAGGTGTTAGAATGGCCAAGTCAAAGTCCAGACCTGACTCCAATCGAGAATCTGTGAAAAGAACTGAAAACTGCTGTTCACAAATGCTCTCCATCCAACCTCACTGAGCTCAAGCTGTTTTGCAAGGAGGAATGGGCAAAAATTATCGCAGCAAAAGGTGGCGCTACAAAGTTTTAAATTAAGGGGGCTGAATAATTTTGCACGCCCATTTTTTCTGTTTTTTTTTTTGTTAAAAAAATATCCAATAAATTTCGTTCCACTTCATGATTGTGTCCCACTTGTTGATTCTTCACAAAAAATTACAGTTTTATATCTTTATGTTTGAAGCCTGAAATGTGGCAAAAGCTTTCAAAGTTCAAGGGGACCGAATACTTTCGCAAGGCACTGTATGTGTAATAGCACCACCACCTTGTCTCCTCCATTGCACAGTAGGTCATATTCACATGCCTTCCCAATCAGTCTCCTCCAGGTAGGCACAGATATATATGCTCCAAAAATCTAATACATAAAACTTTCTTTTAAATGTTTATTTAGGATAAATATTTTATATATAAAAATATGAAAGGTACATTCACATTAAAAGGTACACAAAGTCTATACACATAAATACAATTCATCCAGTGCTTGCCTCTATCTCCGTGGCCACCTGCGGTGTGGAGGAGCACGAGTGGTGGTATTGCAGCCACCCTTTACAGGGAAGAGGCACTAATGGGACCTACTGTTCAGTGGAAGAGACAGAGTGGTGTTAATAAATACTGCACCTTTTCCCTAAGATGATATACTGTATGGACCTATGGTAACAAAGTCCCACTGTTTAAGTTGAGTCCATTGGGAAAGTAACATGGAGTGGTTGCGTGTGCCAATATTTTCCATGCAGAATTTACGTAGAACACTAAAGAGCACATTGCATATTTTTCAGTCACATTTTAAATGGACAGTACTGTATAATTGTGCACTTCATTTTTTTTTTTTCCTTTCAATAGATTTTTATTTTTTCAAATAAAGAATACAGATAAATTATGACAAAAGGCTGAAATTACACCATCAAAACATTCAACAAACCGGGCATAATGACAGTAACAATGACTCTATTGATTTCAAATTTCCCAACTATGGGTTGATTAAAGGAATCCAGCGAGCTTAATAACAGAGGAAGGGGCGGAAAAAGAGGTGTATATGGTAATCTTGCGCTCAGGGGAAACCTGCCTGTCCCGGACACCCCTAATGGGATCAATCTGTGTCCCAGCCAGGCGCCTCCCAATCCGCCTCCTCCTATAAATTTATTTGATGGGAAATTAGTGGGTTCGAATTTGGCTTCATTGAACCTCTAGCTCATACTAACAAAATAAGATAGGCCTATAGTGTTACCAAATTGCCCATATGAATAACCGGACGAAGAACAAAGAACATTACCTTCTGGTCATACAACTGTCTTAAAAGAATAGAAGTAAAAAAAGGAGAGAGAAAAGTGGGGGTAAGAAAGAGGGAAAGGAAGGGAAACATGAGCTTAACTTGTACTGAAGGATGCAGGTTGCGTGGGGTGTACCCCAGTCGCCAAAGGTATACCACAGTGGGATGCCCATGATCCCCACACGGCTTCAAATTTCTGATTCGTGTTTGAAAGAATGCTGGCCAGTTTTTCCTGCACCATGATCCACGAAATCTTGCGTTTTATTTCTGCAATGGAAACCCTGGGCTGTCTCCAAGCCCTTGCGATGGTAATTTTAGCCCCGAGGAGCATAAATCGGATCAGCTTCTGATTGGGCTTGGATATACCCGGAATCCGAGCATTTAGGAGAGCTACAGAAGCCGTTCTGGGGACCGAGCAACCAGTGACTGTACAAATGAGGTTAAAAATCCTCTTCCAGATTGGTCTGATTCTGGGACATTCCCACCAGACATGCACCATCGAGCCCAGGAGCTGACAACCTCTAAAGCAGCTGGGATCTGATGATGGGTAGATGGCCGCAAGCCTGGCGGGAGTCATATACCACCTCATAAGGACCTTTAAGTTTGCTTCCATCAGGGAAGTATTCAAGATGCCCTGAAAAGAATCAGAACAAGCTGCCTGCCAGGTCTCCAACTCCCACCCTATTTGGAGGTCTGCCTCCCAAGCCGTCATATAGGAAGACTTCTCAGTCGGGCGGGTGAGTGAAGAGTAGATGACAGATATTCCTCCCCTTTGTCCCATGGTCTGCCCGCACCAGAGCTCATAATCTGTAAATTTGGGAGGTAGAGGCCTATCCGTCCATAAAGTGTGTAGGAATTGTGATATTTGTTTGAATCTGAATTTTTCAGTGTCAGGGATGTCCAATTTAGTCACACAGTGGTCTAGTGTAAGAGGGCCTTTGGATGTGAAGAATTGTCCTATGCGGTACAGACCCTTATCCAACCACCAACTGAATGCTTTCCTGTCCATTCCCGGTGGGAAATCCGGGTTTTGGAATACACTGGCTAGAGGTTGACCTTTCGAAACCAGGGCAGGAAGGTTACGAAATCTATCCCAAAGGGCGTAGGATTGAGAAAGGGAGGGGGACAAAATGGGTGGTCTTCTCTTTTGGGGGCACCAGAGTAAGTGTTCTAGGGAGAACTGGGGGACAGCTTGACCCTCTATGTGGACCCAGTCTGGTTTGTCCAGTTTAGAGTAAACTACGGATAGTTGAGCTAGTCTGGCAGCTACGAAGTACTTATATAGGTGCGGTAGTCCTAGTCCTCCTCTTTTCCTATGGTTATATAGCGTGTTTTGGGGGATTCTGTAACCTGACTTGCCCCAAATGAATTTGAGTATTTTGCTTTGTAAAGTCTGCACGTGATCTTTTCTGATGGGAATGGGAAGGGAGCGGAATAGATATAAAATTCTAGGAAGTAAAGTCATCTTTATAGAGTTAATTCTGCCCAGCCAGGAAAGATCATACTTAGCCCAGTTATTCATGTCGGCCGTAAGTTTTTGGTATAGGGGAGGATAGTTATTTGTGTAAAGGGATTCTGTCCGAGCTGTTAAGGAAATCCCTAGATATTTGATAGATGAGGGACACCATTCAAATTTGAATGACTGTTGGAGGAGAGATACTGTAGGAGGTGGAAGGGATACGTTCAAGGCTTGTGATTTGGCATAATTGACTTGGAGACCTGAGAATTTAGAGAATTCCGAAATTACCTTACAAAGGTTTGGTAGGCAAGTAATAGGAGAAGTTAGAAATAGTAGTAAGTCATCGGCAAAGAGCCCACATTTATGAGTTTGATCTCCACATGAAACGCCTCGAATGTCGGGGTTCTGTCGAATGGCTATCGCTAGGGTTTCAATTGCCATTGCGAAAATGATTGGGGAGAGGGGGCATCCCTGTCTGGTACCCCTTGCTATGTCTATTGGAGAAGAGTAGTACCCTTGGATTCGAATTTGGGCCTTTGGTTTAGAATAGAGAGCTTGTATTACACCCATAAATCTTGGGCCAAAGCCCCATCGTTCTAGTAGGGGGAGAAGATATTGCCAGGACACAGAATCAAAGGCCTTCTGCAGATCAAGAGATAGGAGAAAGCCTTTTTGTTTCGGACCTCCGTCCCAGTTGGATTGCAAAATTGAGACAATGTCCACTGCCCTTCTCACTTGATCTGGGCCTTGTCGACCTGGAATAAATCCGACTTGGTCCTTGTGAATATATTTATTAATGAAAGAGGAGATACGGAGAGCTAGAATTTTTGTAAGAATTTTTAGGTCATTATTTATCAGAGAAATGGGGCGATAGTTACAGACTTCTTCTGGGTTTTTATCCGGCTTTGGGATAACTGTAATGTATGCTGTATTAAGTTGCGTACCCAGAGGGGTGCCTTGAGTTTTGGAATTAAAAAAGTTTGTCATATGTGGGACTAGGGTATCTGCAAATGACCTGTAATAGAGGGCCGACAGTCCATCTGGGCCTGGGGCCGAGCCCTTTCGGAGGCCCTTGATTACTGTCGCCACCTCTTCAACCGAAAAGGGTGCTTCCAGCCTGTCTCTATGTTCTACGTCTAAGGATGGGATGGGTAGGCTGTCCAAAAAGTTGTCAATCGAAACCCTGGGAATCTGTGGAGGGGCACTATACAGGTCAGAATAGAATGTTTCGAATGCCTCCAGGATCTTTTTAGGGTTGGATGTAGGTTCTTGACCTGCCAAGCGTATTTTGGGTAAGGAGTGAAACCTTGTTTTAGGGGACAATTTGGTCGCTAACAACTGGCCTATTTTTCCTTTTTGGGTGTAAAATTTATTGCCACTCCAGCGGAGAGATCTCTCCGCCTTCGTTGTGAGGGCTAAGTTAAGTTCTAATCTCAGCTTGTCAATATTCTCTAGTAAGGCTAAAGATGGTTTCTTTTTGTGTTGTGCCCTTAGGGTCCTATAAGACTTCTCCAGACGTACAATTTCTGCTTCGTGTTCTCTTTTGATTCGCGTGGAGATCTGAATGATCTTCCCTCTAATAGAGGCTTTATGGGCTGCCCACAGGGTCTCCGCAGAGATATCCTCAACATTGTTAATTGTGAAATATTCTTGAAGGGCTTTATTAATTTCCGTTGTAGTGGTTGGATTGGAAAGAATGGACTCATTTAGCCGCCAATGTCCGTTCCTTGCCATACCTGCTAAAGAGCGGATGGACATGATGACCATAGAATGGTCAGATAGGACTGTGTCTCTGATTTGGGCCTTGATCACTGCCGGAAGTACAAATGAAGGGATTAAAATATGATCGATCCTGGCATAGGTACTATGCGGGTGAGAGTAGTGAGTGTAGTCCCTCTTTGAGGGGTTAGACTCCCGCCAAACATCCGTCAACCCCCTGTCATGGAGTAGTTTGGCAATTTTCAGGCTGACCCTAGAGGGTCTAGTAAGTTGAGCGGACAGAGGTCTGGATTTGTCCAAACCCTGGTCAAAAGCCACATTGGAATCCCCCCCCCAAATGACTGTACCTTCCAGAAGTGGGGTTAAAGTATCCAAGGTTAATTGGAAAAACTTGTCTTGCCCTTTGTTGGGAGAATAGTATGAGACCAGGGAGTATAGATGACCCTCAATTTTACCTTTAACCAGTATAAATCGTCCCTCTGGGTCTTTGAAGTCAGAGAGATACTCAAAGTTACAGGATTTGGAGAAAAAGATTGCGACCCCCTTGGTCTTGTTCTCGGCATTAGCCAAGTAGAAGAGGGGAAAGTGAGAGTGGACAAATTTGGGACTGTACCGCCCAGGAAAGTGGGTCTCTTGGATCATGAGAATGTCTAGTTTGAGTGATTTGTAACTATCAAAGATCTTTCGCCTTTTGACTGGGGAGTTCAGGCCTTGAACATTATGTGTGGCTATGTTGAGGGAGCTCTGTACGTGGTCAGCCATGGGGAACTGAAAAGCAACTCTGTCTGTCTCTACCTCCACTCACCCTGAGATGTCTTCTGTCCTCCCAACCTTGCCATTTGTCAGGATGGATGACTGGCAGCCCAGTGGACATTCCTCGATCGTAGGTACTGCAAGCTGAAAAATAATAAATGGTTAGGCTCATGTGGGAAAGATGGGGAATAGAAAAGGAAAGGACAGATTCGAAAGAGAGAAAGAAGTGGTGAAGAAGACTCCCAATCCAACTAAGGAAAAAGAGAAAAAATAAGAAAAAATACATTCTCGGGGAGGGGAGATGCTCCTCGAGAATTTCTACCAAGGTAGATCAAAAAAGGGCTTGCTCCAAATGCGAACAAGCGACCTCGCCCCCAGAAACCTTCTGGAGTCTAAGGGAGAGGTGGAGGTACATGGGGCCCACCCCAGCCAGGGCGCCCCTGAAAAATTGGTTACAACAACTATCAAAAACGAAACCGGAAGGAATTGAGTAATTCTAAACCCAGTTTGGTCGGATCTAAATCCGATCCGGATGTCCCCCCGTCCCCCCCCCAACGGGGATCGAGGAGGAGGGGACCTCAGAAGCAAGGAGGGGACAACCCCCTGCGGAAAAATTAGAATAAATGAAGAGATCTTTTTAGCAGGAGAAATACTGTTGAAATGTCAATTATCCAAAAAGTTGATTCTTCTGATCAGAGAACGTCTAAATCTCAGGCATAGGACCGACCAAAAATCTTGAAAGTTCAAGGAGTATATGACCAATGTGTCAACCGAGATCTGGGTAAGTGGGTCCACTGTCTCTAGCTTTCTTAGATCTCGACCTGGTCCAGAGTAGGGAATTAGGGCTGGTGGGGGTCGGTCTCTTGGAGGTGTTTGGGATGCTATGAGAAGTATCCATGGCGGGTTCTTGCGAGATGAGCTTAAGGCGCTGTAGTAGTCTTTCTCCATCAGGAAAATTTGAGAAGGAGTAGTTTTTCCCTTTATCCGAGAACTTGACCGCAAAGGGGAATGCCCATTTATATTTTATATCCTTTTGGACCAGGACTAGGAGTAGCGGCTTTAATGACCGTCTTCGCTGCATTGTGGAGGGAGAAAGGTCTGCGTATATTTGGACGGGATGACCTTGGCACAAAACACTGGGCACAGAACGTGCTAGTCTCATGACTTCATCCTTTACAGCGTAAAAGTGGGGTTTGGCGATGATGTCCCGCGGTGAGCCGTCCTTTCTGGGTGGTCCCAGGGCTCTGTGGGCTCTATCCAGCTCTAAGCGAACTTGAGGGATGTTTGGAATCAAGTTCTGGATCAAATTTTGTACCGCTGCTGTAGTGTCAGTGATGGATTCGGGCAGTCCCTGATCCGGAAATTGTATCTCCTGGATCTGCTCTCCAACTCGTCGATCCTGGAAAGGGCCACATCCAATTGCTCCTGTACTGTATGAATATGTTCTGAGTTCTGGTCTGTGGCTGCCACCGTTTGATCAAGCTTGTCTTCTATCGCTTCAATTCTGGTGCCCAGATTCTGGAAATCTGCTTTCAAATCTCCTGTTATTTTGGTAGCAGTCTGAGCGAGTCCCCTATCCAGGAGTTCAGCCAGAGCCTGATATAAGTCAGTCACAGAGAATGCAGACGCTGCTGACAGGGTGCTGACAGAGAATTGAGCAGGCTGGCTCCTTATGTTAGGTCCTATGAGGGGTAGTGCAGAGCCCTCCCTATTTATGCCCTCCATATTACTGCCTGCCAGGGGTTCTGTGGGAATTGTTGAGGGGGACATGTCCTGCTGGTAACTTACTTGGACCAGTGGGGTAAAAGGCAGGGGTACCATATTTGAAAAAATCCTTCCCTCAGGCATCTCCTCAGCTCCGTTCTTGTGAGGTGCTGCAGCGGCGGCCATCTTGGATTTTTGCCGTTTTTTCAAATGAATAAAATGCGGCTTTAAAGTGTCCCTTTAAAAAAATTATGATGATAGGGGGGTGCCCTGATGTCTGGGGAAGCCGTGTGTGGTGATAGTTCCCCTTCCAGCCCGTTTTTGGCTGACTTATGGGCGCCGCTGGTCTGGGGTGGTGAGGAGCTCCCGGCTCAAGCAGCCATCTTCAGAGCTCCGCGCATGCGCCTCCTTCATTTTTTTTTTTTTTTTTTTTAATGCATAGAAAACAGAAATTGTAATGTTTGCTGCCCTTCTGACTCATTAAAAACCTGAGGAAATTTAAAAGTATTCACATTGGTGTAACCAGATTAAAGATGTCATTTTGTTTCTCTGGCACTATACCAACATTACAGGGTTAATGGTTGTTATAGGCAGAGTTTTCTTCTTTTTTTTTTGTTTTTTTTTGTTTTGAAAGGTAATGAATTGGCAAAAATGTAAATTTTTGTACTAGCATCAAAGTTGCATAGTTTTTCATCAGTATGACTGTAAAAAGACCCTGGGTTTTGAGTACGAAGAGTGTCTGAAATGAATGAGTTTTGTCCCTGGCAACCAGTCATTTCTTTCTCCTACACTGTAAATGGTACCAGACTTTGGACATGCTTTACTTGTTCTTTCTGCATGTATTCTAATTCAGGGCCCATGAGGGCAGATTCCTGGCTAAACTCTCGCCTTCCCATATTAGCTACATGCTGCTACTTCAATAAATTATGCAGTTCCTTCTTGTTTTCCTAAAATGTATGTCATGTGAATGTGAGCCAATGGAACATGCTGCTGTGAATTCATTTGTGAGATTAGGGAAAGAGAAAGTCTTTAACACATTGTTCTTTAACCCTCTTTGACCTCTCTTGCAGCTAATGAGCAAAGAAACTCCAGTGTCAATAGGAACGGATGCTTATGCTGAACTTGACCGACAGGTAACCCTCTCTTTTTCACGCCAAAGGATACCGGCTACTTGAACATGACTCATAACTGTCCAACATGTCTACTCTTGACTAATGGATGGTTCTTTATAAATAGTTAAAGAAGATTACTGAAGAGCTCAATGATGCCTTGGCAGCGAAAGAAGAAATTGCCCAGCGGTGCCATGAACTAGACATGCAGGTTAGTATTCATGTACAAATGCTTTCTGGCTACTTCAGCATATTTGCACATGATGAATTGTTTGATTTTAATATTTTTCTGAATGTTAAATGACATGTCTGGTGGGATGAAATGCCCACTAGCTTCTTCTATACAGATTCCTGGCAGTCTCCAAAAATATATTGTGTAAATGGCCTTGTAAGAGATCATAGGAATCCTGTCTACTTCAGGCTGCAACCAGGGCAGCAACCCCCATCGTACTTGGAGGGTTCATCTGATCTAACACATGAGCAGAGGCCCCTCCTTGTATATTTGTCCTTTTCTGCTTTGCCAAGCAAAGTGCAAAATACCCCAAAACATGCTGTATTTAGTTGCTTTGTATTGCCCAGTGCAGGATGTGCTCAGGTGCTCTCTTTAAAGACCATCTGCAGAAGCACTAAAGCTGGCTATACACATACCAAAATGTGGCTGGTACAGCAGGAAATGGACCAATTTCGGTACATGCATAATGCTGTCTGTTCAACAGAACCCGAGCTGACGAGTGGCTTTTGTCAAACGGTTCTACTGATGAGGGTGGGGAAGTCAGGCTGTCAGAATACAATAGCACGGCGGGGGAGGTCCCTGCATCCTTAACACTTGTGCAGATGCAGGGATCTGTCTGTGTTTTTTTTGTTCCTCCCCAACCTGCTAGTTGAATGAAAACAAACTATGATACCCTGTACACACGACTGGTTTTCCCGTCGGGAAAACTGCCGGGGAAAAAAATAAGCAGGATCTCCTTATTTTTTATTTTTTTTCGTCAGAAAAAAAATCCTAGCCGGAAAACCGTTCGTCTGTATGCTTTTCTGACGGCACTGCGTTCTTGGCAGTCAAAAGTTCACCGAACTTTTGTGTGACCGCATGTATGCAAGGCAGGCTTGAGAGGAAAAACCATCAGCTTTTGTGTACGGGGCATCGGTGTATAACCTACTTAAAGTGGTAGTAAACTCCTGCAATACATTTTTTTATGTGGACCTCTTGCCAGTTTAAGCGCTATTATGCACCTCATACTAGCACATTATGACTAACTTGCCTTAAAATGATGCACTCCAGCAGTGTGCTGTCACCATTGTCGGGGCTTCCAGTCTTGCAGCACAGTGCTCTGAATTGACGGCACACTTGGTGCGCAGTGTGCACAATTTAGAGCGCAGTTTGCATAAGCCAGTGACATGACCAGCTGCTTCAAGTGTGAATATCTTCTAAATGCCGCAAGTTTAGGAGACGCACACTGTACCTACAGGTAAGCTTTACTTTAGGCCTACCTATAGGTACAAGTTAAAAAGCGTAGTTTTACTACCGCTTTAAGGTTGGCCTTTAACCAAGTTCTGTTACTCTATTCTAAAAATAATTATTTTTGCCCTCATAGATAAATATAGTAAAGCACAGTCAGGAGATCAGTGTGCAGCCACTCATTAAAAATAACATATCCAAGCACAAGTGTTTTTATATCCTAACTAAACTATGTCTAGATATACAGTGCATCCGGAAAAATATTGACCGCGCTTCTTTTTCCACATTTTGTTTTGTTGCAGTATTCCAAAATGAATTGCATTCATTATTTTCCTCAAAACTCTATAAACAATACTCCATAATGGCAACTTGAAAAAGTTTTGTTTGAAATATTTGCAAATTTTTTTAGGCCTCTTCCACAATGCAGCTTGAAAAAGCTCCGTACATATATATATTTCTTTCTCGTACATCACGGGACACAGAGCAGCATATTCATTACTATACGGGTTATATGGAGTACCTTCAGGTGATGGACACTGGCAATCTCAAACAGGAAGTCCCCTCCCTATATAACCCCCTCCCATAGAGGAAGTACCTCAGTTTTTTCGCCAGTGTCTTAGGTGTTGGTCACGGAATAGCTTTGCCTCCACATCCTTGGGATTAAGGCGGGCTAACCGGATCTGTCCAAGGAGCCTCAGTGCCAAAGTGGACAGTACCCGGGCCCCAAACCGTGGGGTTTTGCCTATAATGCTCCTCTCTAGAGGGCTGGACCCTGGGCCCAGGACTTGGAGTTTTTTTTCTCTAAACCAAAAGATCCTGTTTGCCAGGGTGCTGTATAGGTCCAGGACAGTCTGTTCCTTCCAGGACCCCAGTGCCTGAAGGTCTACTACGCTACCCACGGAGATGGGAGAAGATTGGACCGTTTTGCTATGCAAACGTCCTGCGGCATGGAGCAGGTAAGAGGGGAGCCTGCGGGACTTGGTTCGACAGCAGGCTCTCCAGGGGAGATCTTAAGGGGGGTAGCCTGAGTATGCTCTGCATTGGCACCATGGTCACTATGTCTGATGGACAGGATGGCCTGAAATGTTCCCCCCCCCCATCACTTGACCCCCCTACCTATCTATGTATGTTTGCTAGCTACCTGCTGCTCGCTGGTTGAAGGTCTTTTTAAAAAAAAAAGAGATCTGTCTCTAGGCTAAAGGGACTCCTTAGGGGCCTGTTTTAAGCCTTACATAGCCGGGATTCAAATCTGCCGCCTGATGCGTCCTCCAGCCTGCATTCCTGGGCTCCAGAGTGCGTCTCCTCCTGGGCTCTCCTCCCCCGACAGTCGCGCGCGCGCACGCATGCATATAGAAAAATGTTCGCGCCGTTCAGGAAGGGGGGGGGGGGCAGGGAGCGTGACTGCAGTGTAGAGTGGGCGTGCCTTCAATTGCTGTTATACACAGCAGGCGCGATCTTAGCTCAGTTCAGAGCTGAGCTGGAAGAGAGAGGACGCAGAGCTGGCAGCACAGTGACTCCCGGTGGCGAGAAAGGGGTAGTACATGCTGGAGTCAGCTCCAATGCTTTTTGTTAAGCCAAAAATCCCTTTGGCAACAGGTTGAATGCTGGCAAACATGTTAGGGGTGGTGCTGTATGTTGTGAAAAACAATAATATTATAAAGGAAAACATACTGAGCCCCACCGTTTTTGGGCATTAGTGATCCTATTGTCCCCTAAACCTTATTTTTTTGTACTCCTGGCTATAACAGTCTGTTGTTGTAGGCGGAGTCCCTCGGTTTTGTATTATGGCTTCCAAAGGTTCAGGATCAAAACACAAAAAAAAAAAAAAAAGGGCAAAGACAAAGGGGTTCCTCCTCTGGTTCTGATGATATGCCAATACTTTCCCCACAGGTTATTCCTATAGGGGTCACCTTGGATAAGCCATTAAGGGGGTCTGGTGCTGAGGCTGGCCCAGATCGGCCCAACCCTGTGTTATCACATAGGAGATGCTAGCCGTCACCCTAGGGGGGCTAGAGAAAAAAGTTAACAGCTATGATCGCTGGCTCTATTTCTGGCAAGAAGCGGACTAGATCCCCATCGCCAAAAGGTGTATCCTCGGATGCTGAGATTCTCTCCCCGGAGGAATTAGAATTTCAGGAGGATCGGTTGGACCAGAACCTAGAGGAAAGATCTACCACTGAGGAATCGTTTTCAGCCTCCCAGACGGAGAGTCTGTGGGTCCAGTCTTTGACAGACATGGTCCGCTCGGCATTTAATTTGCCATTTCCAGAGCCTCAGGTTCCTGCGGTATCCTCTTTGGGTTCTTTTAAAGCGCCTTTAAGCAACGCAGCTTTTCCGGTACATCCTTAGAGGATAGAGGAATTGTTTTTTCCAGGATTGGGACGACCGGACAGAACTTTTTCTGCCACCTAAAGCCTACGGCCACATCACCCTGAAAGCGCCCGATCTCGTCTGATCTCAGAGGCTAAGCAGGGTCGGGCCTGGTTAGTGCCTGGATGGGAGACCGCCTGGAAGGTTTTCTGTTATTTACCCTATGGAAGAGAAATTTTTCTAAGAAATGGGCGCTCCCAACTGTGGACGCAGCCATCTCATGTGTGAATAAATCATTAACTGGCCCGGGGGAAAACATACAAATGTTTAAGGTCCCGGTCGATAAACGTTTAGAGACACTTTTTCAAGCATCCTTTGCTACGGCATGAGCAGTGGTACAGCCAGCAGTGGCTGCAATTGGAGTTTGTCAGGCGTTAAAGGACCAGACAAAACAGATGCTTAAAGACATCCCTGCCCAATAGGCAGAGGAGTTATTGGATATTCCCAGAGCTCTGTGCTGTGCGGTAGAGGCTATAAAAGACTCCATCCAGCAGGCGTCTCGTTTGTCACTATTTTTAGTGCATATGAGAAGGCTCTTATGGTTGAAGAACTGGGCGGCCGAGCCCCATGCAAAAGACTACTGGCAGGTTTTTCCTTCCATGGAAAGATCTGGATAAATACATTCAGACTGTTTCAAGTGGCAAAAGTACCCTTTTACCAGTCAAAAGAAGTTCCGGGGTCCTGCCTTTAAAAGGCAGCTCCCCCCTGTTCCAGGGGGCCTCATATTCCAGGCAGTATCGGGCCTCCTGCGCGATCAAACTTTTAACAATGGATCGCAAGGACAGGCCTCTGGGGGCAAGAGGCCATGGTATCGATCCCCGACAGAGGGGGTCCGATCATCTGTGGCCACAGGCTACAGATTAGAATTTCTAAAGTTTCCTCCACAAGGAAGGCCTCAATGCGGGCGGCATTGGATCATCTGCTTTACCAGGGCATAATGGTAGAGGTACCAGCCCAAGAACAGGGGCTAGGTTTCTATTCCAATCTGTTTGTCATACCAAAGCCCATCGGCGATGTCGGACCAATTTTGGACCTGAAAGGTTTAAATCGGGGATCCTCAAACTACGGCCCTCCAGCTGTTGTGGAACTACACATCCCATGAGGAATTGTAAAACTCTGACATTTACAGACATGACTAGGCATGATGGGAATTGTAGTTCCTGAACAACTGGAGGGCCATAGTTTGAAGACCCATGGTTTAAATGCTTACCTAAGGGTTCGCTCTTTCCGGATGGAATCCGTTCGGTCAGCAGCCGCCACACTCCAGAAGGACGACTTTCTGGCTTCTATAGACATAAAGGATGGTTACCTTCATGTACCAATCTTTCAGCCACATCAAAGATTTTTTACGCTTCGCAGTGATACAGCGTCACTTCCAATTCGTGGCGCTCCCCTTCGGGCTGGCTACGGCCCCCGGGTATTCACGAAGGTCCTAGCTCCAATTCTAGTCAATCTAAGGATCCAAGGGGTCTCGGTCCTAGCATACCTGGACGACCTCTTAATCATAGATCACTCGCTTCCTTGGCTGGAATGCGCAGTAGCCCTCATGGTTCAGTACCTCGAGAGGTTAGGCTGGGTCCTAAACCGGAGAAAAATCAGCATTTCAACCTACAAAGCAGTTGGAATATCTCGGCATGAGATTAGACACAGAACAGCAAAAGGGTGTTCCTGCCCCTGGTAAAGGTCGAGGCGATCAAAAAATTGATTCAGTTGGTTCTAAGCAAAAGAGAACCAACTATTCGCCTATGTATGCGATTACTAGGCAAACTAATGGCCATGTTCGAGGCGATACCGCACGCTTCCACACTCGCGTCCTACAGAAAGCAATTCTAGCAGCTTGGAGCAAGGGAGCAAAGGCCTTGGAGTTTTCTTTGACGCCGTCATTAAAGGTCCGGCAGAGTCTATGCTGGTGGTTAAACCCTCAGAACCTTCTGAAGGGGAGTCTTTCTGCCCAGTGGTCTGGAAGGCTGGAGAGCGGTCTTAAACGGGTTCACTCGCCAAGGAACTTGGGCAGAGGCGGAGAGGCAGCTGCCCATCAATATCTGGGAGATCAGAGCGGCTCGGCTAGCCCTCCTGGCATAGACATCCAGATTACAGGGGTCCTCGGTGAGAATTCATTCAGACAATGCCACAGCAGTGGCATATATGTGAACCACCAAGGGGGAACCAAGAGTCAAGCCACTCAGAGAGAGATGAGCTTGGTTTTTCGGTGGGCAGAGGTTTATGTACCCTGCATATCAGCGATATTCATTCCCGGGGTGGACAACCTGCAGGCGTACTTCCTAAGTCGCCAAACCCTGTCGCCGGGGGAGTGGTCTCTGCATCCACAGGTCTTTCAGACAATCTGCCAGAAGTGGGGAGTGCCAGACGTGGACGTCATGGCATCAGGATTCAACAAGAAGCTAGACAGGTTCATGTCTCGAAACCGATGCGTTGGGTTGCCCTTGGCATCAATCATAACTTCTATATGCATTTCCCCCACTGCAGTTACTACCCCGCCTGTTGCGCAGGATCATAGCACAGGCCGGTTATCCTGGTAGCCCCAGCTTGGTACCGGAGGGCATGGTACTCACTAGTCCTGAAATTGGCAGCGGGAGGCCCTTGGACTCTTCCTCTATGGCCAGACCTACTCTCACAAGGCCCGATCCTCCACCCTGCATTACGGCGTCTAAATTTGACGGCCTGGCGGCTGCTGAATCCCTGATTCTCAGGGGTAGAGGTCTGTCTAGGCAGGTAATCCCTACCCTCATTAAGGCTAGAAAGCCGGCCTCCAGGGTAATTTGTTACAGGGTTTGGAGGGCCTACGTAGGCTGGTGTGAGTCTAAGAGATGGTTTTCCCGCAAGTATACCATTGATAGAGTATTAAGTTTTCTCCAGCTAGGAGTGGATAAAGGCCTGGCATTAAGCACGATCTAGGGACAGATTTCAGCCTTATCAGTGTGGTTTCAGAGGCCGCTGGCCGCCCACTCTCTGGTTAAGACCTTCATACAGGGAGTCTTACGTGTTAATCCTCCGGTCAAATCACCACTTTGTCCATGGGACTTAAATCTTGTTCTGTCAACTCTACAGAAACAACCCCTTAAGCCGTTGGCTGAGGTGCCTTTGGTTTTACTGACTAGAAAGTCGGTATTTCTGAACGCCATAGTTTCGGCCAGGAGAGTATCGGAATTGGCAGCCTTATCTTGTAAGGAACCATATCTCATTTTACATAAGGATAGGGCGGTTTTCCATCCTCATCCTTCCTTTCTACCAAAGGTTATATCCAGTTTCCACCTGAACCAGGATGTGGTACTTCCATCCTTCTTTCCAAAACCCACCTCTAGAAGGGAGGGGTTGCTGCATACGTTGGATATTGTCAGGGCCATAAAGGCCTATCTTAAAGCTACAGAGAAGGTTCGGAAAACAGATGTGGTGTTCGTTTTACCGGAGGGGCCCAAGATGGGTCAGGCAGCTGCTAGATCCACCATCGCAAGATGGATTAAACAATTAATCATTTAGGCCTGCGGTTTGAAGAGGTTGCCTCCTCCTTTGTCGGTAAAGGCCCATTCTACCAGGGCCATGGGCACCTCCTGGGCAGCACATCATCAGATCTCTATGGCTCAAATATGCAAGGCAGCAACGTGGGCGTCAGTCCACACGTTTACAAATTTTTTATCAATTGGACGTAAGAAGGAATGCGGATACAGCCTTTGGGCAGGCAGTACTGCAGGCCGCGATTCAAGCTCCTCAGGATCTGAGGGGGCTCCCTTGATTTAGATTTCAGATTTACATTTCTTGACTAAGTTGGATTTATTATTATTTGAGTATACCTCTAAATTAAAGTAATGTAATGAATATGCTGCTCTGTGTCCCGTGATGTACGAGAAAGAAAAAGAGATTTTTAATACAGCTTACCTGTAAAATCTTTTTCTTGGAGTACATCACGGGACACAGAGCTCCCACCCCTCTTTTGGGGAACATTTTTGGGAGGCATACTGCTTGCTACAAAACTGAGGTACTTCCTCTATGGGAGGGGGTTATATAGGGAGGGGACTTCCTGTTTGAGATTGCCAGTGTCCATCACCTGAAGGTACTCCATATAACCCGTATAGTAATGAATATGCTGCTCTGTGTCCCGTGATGTACTCCAAGAAAAAGATTTTACAGGTAAGCTGTATTAAAAATCTTTTTTTTTTTTACCAAGCTAAAATTCAGCCCATTAATTGTAATGTGCCTATGCACAGGTGTGTAAACAAGCGCCATGCATTCTTCAGTACAAAAAAATAGAAAAATCTGCTTTTTGGTAAGAAATGTATGCCGCATGCACACAAATGTCCATTTACATATTATGAAAAACGAGAATGCAAAAATAAGTTTTTGCGCAATTGCACGCAAATGCATACATACAAAAAATAAAGTCAAACAGGAGTATCAAGAGGCCTAAAACATGGGGGGAAAAAACACATGTACGTAAGTATTTACAGCCTTTGCTCAATACTTTGTTGAACCTCCAATTACAGCCTCAAGTCTTTTTGATTATGATGCTACAAGTTCAGTACACCTATTTTTGCAGGAGGGGAGAACAGACATTTTCAGATCTCTGGGCTCTGGCTGGGCAATTTAAGGATATTCACAGAGTTGTCCCGTAGCCACTTCTTTGTTATCTTGGCTATGTGGTTAGGGCGCTCTGGAGCAGGCTTTCATCAATGATGTCTCTTTTTAGATTACATTCATCTTTTCCTCAATCCCGACTAGTCTCCCAGTTCCTGACACTGAAAAAAACATCCCCACAGCATGCTTCTCTGTATGGTTGGTATTGGCCAGGTGATGGTGCATTTTGTTTCTCATCATCTGAGTCCTTCAGGTGCCTTTTGGCAAACTCCCAGGCTTTCATGTGCCTTTTACTGAGGAGTGGCTTCTGTCTGGCCACTCTGCCATACAGGCCTGATTGCTGCAGAGATGATTGTTCTTCTGGAGGGTTCTTCTCTCTCCACAGAGAAACGGAGCTCTGTCAGAGTGACCATTGGGTTCTTGGTCACCCCTCTGACTAAGGCCTTTCCACTACTGCTCAGTTTGGCCAAGCAGCCTGCTCCAGTAAGCGTCCTGGTGGTTCCAAACTTCTTGCATTTTAAAGATGGGGACCTTCAATGCTGCAGAAATGTTTCTGCACCCTTCCCCAGATCTGTGCCTCAATACAATCTTGTCTTGGAAGTCTACAGAACTCTTTGGACTTTATGGCTTGGCTTGTGCGCTGACATGCACTGCCTTTCCAAATCATGTCCAATGAACTGAATTTAGCGCAGGTGGACTCCAATCAAGTTGTAGAAACATTTGAAGGATGATTAGTGGAAACAGGATGCACCTGAGCTCAATTTTGAGCATCATGGCAAAGGCTGTGAATACTTATGCACTTTGAAAATGTATTAAAAAATAAATAAAAAAAAGTTAAAGATTTCAAACAAACTTCTTTCATGTTTGTCAAATTTTAAGGAAAATACTTAATTTAATCCATTTTGGAATAAGGATGTAACTTAAAATGTGGAAAAAGTGAAGCGCTGTGAATACTTTCCGTATGCACTGTATTTAATTGTTCTACAGAAGTTGTAGAATGGTATAATACATTTTTTTTTTTTTTAACTGTACGCAGAATCGCCTCTGTTACTTTATGGTTGCACTGATGAAAATCTAGTTAATTACTCTTTTACTTTGCTTCCTGTGGATCTGAAGGTGTACTATATCCAGGAGGAGCGAGATAAACTGAGATATGAATGTAATGATCTAGAAGAAAGGGTAAATTGTGAATGTTCACCCCACAGCATCTACACCCACTAACACAATGTTGCTTTGGTTTGCACATGCACTTGTTTTAATTTAGTTAGAAATACTAATAATACTTTTTAACACCTAAATGACTGCCGGTATTTCACAGGACACACATCGTAAGTATATTGCACTTCATTCTGAGCAATAATGTATGAAGAGGACTACAGTACAAAAGCATGCTGTTTTGTGCTTATTTGCAATGCACAATACGTAAAAGCCTGTGTCTACGTGGTTCAATATTCGCTATGTAAAGCTGCAAAGTTAGTTGGGCAGGGCTTCATTTTTATAATAAAATGGACCGATCTCTCATATTTAAAAGTTAGGCTAGCAAAAAACAGATATTTTGGGTTTTCATAAATGCTGTCAGTTGAATCTTCTACTAATTTATTGGCAATAAGGGAGTCTTTAATCTCCTTGTTGGGTAATTTAGATTATATTATGGAATCAGCAATAGTACTGAGGTTTCCCCCTGCTTCAGCTGTAGTTGTCAATAAAAAAGCATTTTTTGGTTGATATTTCTCTTAATCAGTAAAAAAAAAAAAAAAAATCGGCTTTGGTAAACTTTTTTAAAGGTTTAATATACTAAATTTTTTGGGGGGCGAAAACAGGCTTGTTCAAGCAATCGTGGGATACAGTTCATAATACTTTTGATTCAGCAGCAGCGCTTTTATATCAGAGCTTGATGCCGCGTACACACAATCATTTTCCGGCATGAAAAAAACACACGTTTTTAAAAACGTCATTTAAATTGATCGTGTGTGGGCTTCACATCGTTTTTCATCATCTGAAAAACGACAAAAAAAAATTCATGCATGCTGCATTTTTTTTTTTAACGTCGTTTTAAAAAATGTTTTTTTTTTGGGTTGAAAAAAATGATCGTGTGTGGGCTAAAACGACGTTAAAAACAAAGTTTTAAACCCACGCATGCTCAGAAGCATTATGAGATGGGAGCTTGAATGGAACTCCCCCTTTAGAGTGCCGTCGTACGTCACTGCGCTTTGCTCCATCATTTTTTTTAAACGATGGTGTGTGGGCAACATCGTTTTTAATGATGAAGTTAGAAAAGCGTTGTTTTTTTTTTCATGCCAAAAAACAATCGTGTGTACGTGGCATAACCCTCCTCCCTTTTTTAGCCAAGGAAGCTGACCTCTTAGCCTCGGTTTTGTCTGAAATTGCCATGGTACTTCACATGTGATCAGTTATGACACCAACCCTTTGGCTTGACAGTTCAGTCAAGCAACTGTGAAAGTTGTTGTTCATGATGTGCTTTGAATGTATTTTTTTTATTTTTATTTTTGAAACTATTAAACTAATGGGTTGAGTTCTGCTTTAATGCTTGTTAATTTTTTTGCAGTAACTGTCATTTTTCTGCACTGGATAAATTTCCATCACTGCAAGGGCACATCGAAAACGGTTGCTTTCTACATGACCTGTTTAAACCACAAGGCTTGTGTTTTGCAGAAAGCTTTTTATTTTTTTCTCTGCTCTGTGTCACCACATTTTCCAAAATTGCAAGAACTCCTGTTTGAGGGCCTGTGTTGACGGGCTTTGATCTTGTTTCAGTGACATCAGTTTGACATCTTTTTTTCCTCTGGAACCATGCAGAATACCTTTTGACAGGCACATTTGACCTGCTTCAAGTAGGTTTTGCACTGCCATAGACTTGTCATGGAATGCAAAACCCATTTGAAGGAAACAAAAACCAATCAACACATGCCTTTTGACAGTTAATAGTTGTGCTCTAAAAGTTAGCATCCCCTTGGAGAATTGGTAATATAAAGTGTGTACCAGTTTTAAAGAAAACCTGAGTGAACAGACAAAACACATTTCTTTATTTCTTATAGGATTGGTATTCTGTAACATTGTAGATCATAACAGAATTGCACAATCCTAGAAAAAAATATGGTTACTTAGTAAACGAATGAGATGACTGCTGTTCAAAAGTTTGCATACCCTTCATTCTTAACCCTTTCATGCTTAAGCCTATTTCTGACATTTGTTGCTTGCAAGTTAACCACTTGCCTCCCACCATATAGCAGAATGACAGCGGCAGCAGAACGTCATATGACATGATCAGGATAACAGAGGCGGGGACGTTTAGCGATTGGAATTGCTTTGTGTCAGTTTGACACACTGCAACTTTGATCGTGGTATGAAGCCTCTGACGGAGGCTTCTTACCAAGTGATCAGCTGTAACCAATCACAGCTGTTCATCGCGTGAACCTTGAAGTGGCGGTAAATGGCTCTCCTCGGTTCACGATGACAGGGGGAGCCCATCGGCGTCTCTCCCTGTCACAGGGGGGTTTGTGCTGATAATCGGTGCAGCCCCCATCAGAAGGTGCCCATCAGCTGCCAGCCTGTCCCCGTAATTGATGCCAGTAACTGAGTGCCCCATCAAAGTGCTAATCTGTGCCACTTGGTAATGCCTGCCAGTAGCTCATCAGTGCTGCCTATCAGTGGCCATAATTTTTTTTTTTTTTTTTTTTTCTGTCTTCGTTTTATAGAGCATAGACTCGCGTCCTACAGAAAGCAATTCTAGCAGCTTGGAGCAAGGGAGCAAAGGCCTTGGAGTTTTCTTTGACGCCGTCATTAAAGGTCCGGCAGAGTCTATGCTGGTGGTTAAACCCTCAGAACCTTCTGAAGGGGAGTCTTTCTGCCCAGTGGTCTGGAAGGCTGGAGAGCGGTCTTAAACGGGTTCACTCGCCAAGGAACTTGGGCAGAGGCGGAGAGGCAGCTGCCCATCAATATCTGGGAGATCAGAGCGGCTCGGCTAGCCCTCCTGGCATAGACATCCAGATTACAGGGGTCCTCGGTGAGAATTCATTCAGACAATGCCACAGCAGTGGCATATATGTGAACCACCAAGGGGGAACCAAGAGTCAAGCCACTCAGAGAGAGATGAGCTTGGTTTTTCGGTGGGCAGAGGTTTATGTACCCTGCATATCAGCGATATTCATTCCCGGGGTGGACAACCTGCAGGCGTACTTCCTAAGTCGCCAAACCCTGTCGCCGGGGGAGTGGTCTCTGCATCCACAGGTCTTTCAGACAATCTGCCAGAAGTGGGGAGTGCCAGACGTGGACGTCATGGCATCAGGATTCAACAAGAAGCTAGACAGGTTCATGTCTCGAAACCGATGCGTTGGGTTGCCCTTGGCATCAATCATAACTTCTATATGCATTTCCCCCACTGCAGTTACTACCCCGCCTGTTGCGCAGGATCATAGCACAGGCCGGTTATCCTGGTAGCCCCAGCTTGGTACCGGAGGGCATGGTACTCACTAGTCCTGAAATTGGCAGCGGGAGGCCCTTGGACTCTTCCTCTATGGCCAGACCTACTCTCACAAGGCCCGATCCTCCACCCTGCATTACGGCGTCTAAATTTGACGGCCTGGCGGCTGAATCCCTGATTCTCAGGGGTAGAGGTCTGTCTAGGCAGGTAATCCCTACCCTCATTAAGGCTAGAAAGCCGGCCTCCAGGGTAATTTGTTACAGGGTTTGGAGGGCCTACGTAGGCTGGTGTGAGTCTAAGAGATGGTTTTCCCGCAAGTATACCATTGATAGAGTATTAAGTTTTCTCCAGCTAGGAGTGGATAAAGGCCTGGCATTAAGCACGATCTAGGGACAGATTTCAGCCTTATCAGTGTGGTTTCAGAGGCCGCTGGCCGCCCACTCTCTGGTTAAGACCTTCATACAGGGAGTCTTACGTGTTAATCCTCCGGTCAAATCACCACTTTGTCCATGGGACTTAAATCTTGTTCTGTCAACTCTACAGAAACAACCCCTTAAGCCGTTGGCTGAGGTGCCTTTGGTTTTACTGACTAGAAAGTCGGTATTTCTGAACGCCATAGTTTCGGCCAGGAGAGTATCGGAATTGGCAGCCTTATCTTGTAAGGAACCATATCTCATTTTACATAAGGATAGGGCGGTTTCCATCCTCATCCTTCCTTTCTACCAAAGGTTATATCCAGTTTCCACCTGAACCAGGATGTGGTACTTCCATCCTTCTTTCCAAAACCCACCTCTAGAAGGGAGGGGTTGCTGCATACGTTGGATATTGTCAGGGCCATAAAGGCCTATCTTAAAGCTACAGAGAAGGTTCGGAAAACAGATGTGGTGTTCGTTTTACCGGAGGGGCCCAAGATGGGTCAGGCAGCTGCTAGATCCACCATCGCAAGATGGATTAAACAATTAATCATTTAGGCCTGCGGTTTGAAGAGGTTGCCTCCTCCTTTGTCGGTAAAGGCCCATTCTACCAGGGCCATGGGCACCTCCTGGGCAGCACATCATCAGATCTCTATGGCTCAAATATGCAAGGCAGCAACGTGGGCGTCAGTCCACACGTTTACAAATTTTTTATCAATTGGACGTAAGAAGGAATGCGGATACAGCCTTTGGGCAGGCAGTACTGCAGGCCGCGATTCAAGCTCCTCAGGATCTGAGGGGGCTCCCTTGATTTAGATTTCAGATTTACATTTCTTGACTAAGTTGGATTTATTATTATTTGAGTATACCTCTAAATTAAAGTAATGTAATGAATATGCTGCTCTGTGTCCCGTGATGTACGAGAAAGAAAAAGAGATTTTTAATACAGCTTACCTGTAAAATCTTTTTCTTGGAGTACATCACGGGACACAGAGCTCCCACCCCTCTTTTGGGGAACATTTTTGGGAGGCATACTGCTTGCTACAAAACTGAGGTACTTCCTCTATGGGAGGGGGTTATATAGGGAGGGGACTTCCTGTTTGAGATTGCCAGTGTCCATCACCTGAAGGTACTCCATATAACCCGTATAGTAATGAATATGCTGCTCTGTGTCCCGTGATGTACTCCAAGAAAAAGATTTTACAGGTAAGCTGTATTAAAAATCTTTTTTTTTTTTACCAAGCTAAAATTCAGCCCATTAATTGTAATGTGCCTATGCACAGGTGTGTAAACAAGCGCCATGCATTCTTCAGTACAAAAAAATAGAAAAATCTGCTTTTTGGTAAGAAATGTATGCCGCATGCACACAAATGTCCATTTACATATTATGAAAAACGAGAATGCAAAAATAAGTTTTTGCGCAATTGCACGCAAATGCATACATACAAAAAATAAAGTCAAACAGGAGTATCAAGAGGCCTAAAACATGGGGGGAAAAAACACATGTACGTAAGTATTTACAGCCTTTGCTCAATACTTTGTTGAACCTCCAATTACAGCCTCAAGTCTTTTTGATTATGATGCTACAAGTTCAGTACACCTATTTTTGCAGGAGGGGAGAACAGACATTTTCAGATCTCTGGGCTCTGGCTGGGCAATTTAAGGATATTCACAGAGTTGTCCCGTAGCCACTTCTTTGTTATCTTGGCTATGTGGTTAGGGCGCTCTGGAGCAGGCTTTCATCAATGATGTCTCTTTTTAGATTACATTCATCTTTTCCTCAATCCCGACTAGTCTCCCAGTTCCTGACACTGAAAAAAACATCCCCACAGCATGCTTCTCTGTATGGTTGGTATTGGCCAGGTGATGGTGCATTTTGTTTCTCATCATCTGAGTCCTTCAGGTGCCTTTTGGCAAACTCCCAGGCTTTCATGTGCCTTTTACTGAGGAGTGGCTTCTGTCTGGCCACTCTGCCATACAGGCCTGATTGCTGCAGAGATGATTGTTCTTCTGGAGGGTTCTTCTCTCTCCACAGAGAAACGGAGCTCTGTCAGAGTGACCATTGGGTTCTTGGTCACCCCTCTGACTAAGGCCTTTCCACTACTGCTCAGTTTGGCCAAGCAGCCTGCTCCAGTAAGCGTCCTGGTGGTTCCAAACTTCTTGCATTTTAAAGATGGGGACCTTCAATGCTGCAGAAATGTTTCTGCACCCTTCCCCAGATCTGTGCCTCAATACAATCTTGTCTTGGAAGTCTACAGAACTCTTTGGACTTTATGGCTTGGCTTGTGCGCTGACATGCACTGCCTTTCCAAATCATGTCCAATGAACTGAATTTAGCGCAGGTGGACTCCAATCAAGTTGTAGAAACATTTGAAGGATGATTAGTGGAAACAGGATGCACCTGAGCTCAATTTTGAGCATCATGGCAAAGGCTGTGAATACTTATGCACTTTGAAAATGTATTAAAAAATAAATAAAAAAAAGTTAAAGATTTCAAACAAACTTCTTTCATGTTTGTCAAATTTTAAGGAAAATACTTAATTTAATCCATTTTGGAATAAGGATGTAACTTAAAATGTGGAAAAAGTGAAGCGCTGTGAATACTTTCCGTATGCACTGTATTTAATTGTTCTACAGAAGTTGTAGAATGGTATAATACATTTTTTTTTTTTTTAACTGTACGCAGAATCGCCTCTGTTACTTTATGGTTGCACTGATGAAAATCTAGTTAATTACTCTTTTACTTTGCTTCCTGTGGATCTGAAGGTGTACTATATCCAGGAGGAGCGAGATAAACTGAGATATGAATGTAATGATCTAGAAGAAAGGGTAAATTGTGAATGTTCACCCCACAGCATCTACACCCACTAACACAATGTTGCTTTGGTTTGCACATGCACTTGTTTTAATTTAGTTAGAAATACTAATAATACTTTTTAACACCTAAATGACTGCCGGTATTTCACAGGACACACATCGTAAGTATATTGCACTTCATTCTGAGCAATAATGTATGAAGAGGACTACAGTACAAAAGCATGCTGTTTTGTGCTTATTTGCAATGCACAATACGTAAAAGCCTGTGTCTACGTGGTTCAATATTCGCTATGTAAAGCTGCAAAGTTAGTTGGGCAGGGCTTCATTTTTATAATAAAATGGACCGATCTCTCATATTTAAAAGTTAGGCTAGCAAAAAACAGATATTTTGGGTTTTCATAAATGCTGTCAGTTGAATCTTCTACTAATTTATTGGCAATAAGGGAGTCTTTAATCTCCTTGTTGGGTAATTTAGATTATATTATGGAATCAGCAATAGTACTGAGGTTTCCCCCTGCTTCAGCTGTAGTTGTCAATAAAAAAGCATTTTTTGGTTGATATTTCTCTTAATCAGTAAAAAAAAAAAAAAAAAATCGGCTTTGGTAAACTTTTTTAAAGGTTTAATATACTAAATTTTTTGGGGGGCGAAAACAGGCTTGTTCAAGCAATCGTGGGATACAGTTCATAATACTTTTGATTCAGCAGCAGCGCTTTTATATCAGAGCTTGATGCCGCGTACACACAATCATTTTCCGGCATGAAAAAAACACACGTTTTTAAAAACGTCATTTAAATTGATCGTGTGTGGGCTTCACATCGTTTTTCATCATCTGAAAAACGACAAAAAAAAATTCATGCATGCTGCATTTTTTTTTTTAACGTCGTTTTAAAAAATGTTTTTTTTTTGGGTTGAAAAAAATGATCGTGTGTGGGCTAAAACGACGTTAAAAACAAAGTTTTAAACCCACGCATGCTCAGAAGCATTATGAGATGGGAGCTTGAATGGAACTCCCCCTTTAGAGTGCCGTCGTACGTCACTGCGCTTTGCTCCATCATTTTTTTTTAAACGATGGTGTGTGGGCAACATCGTTTTTAATGATGAAGTTAGAAAAGCGTTGTTTTTTTTTTCATGCCAAAAAACAATCGTGTGTACGTGGCATAACCCTCCTCCCTTTTTTAGCCAAGGAAGCTGACCTCTTAGCCTCGGTTTTGTCTGAAATTGCCATGGTACTTCACATGTGATCAGTTATGACACCAACCCTTTGGCTTGACAGTTCAGTCAAGCAACTGTGAAAGTTGTTGTTCATGATGTGCTTTGAATGTATTTTTTTTATTTTTATTTTTGAAACTATTAAACTAATGGGTTGAGTTCTGCTTTAATGCTTGTTAATTTTTTTGCAGTAACTGTCATTTTTCTGCACTGGATAAATTTCCATCACTGCAAGGGCACATCGAAAACGGTTGCTTTCTACATGACCTGTTTAAACCACAAGGCTTGTGTTTTGCAGAAAGCTTTTTATTTTTTTTCTCTGCTCTGTGTCACCACATTTTCCAAAATTGCAAGAACTCCTGTTTGAGGGCCTGTGTTGACGGGCTTTGATCTTGTTTCAGTGACATCAGTTTGACATCTTTTTTTCCTCTGGAACCATGCAGAATACCTTTTGACAGGCACATTTGACCTGCTTCAAGTAGGTTTTGCACTGCCATAGACTTGTCATGGAATGCAAAACCCATTTGAAGGAAACAAAAACCAATCAACACATGCCTTTTGACAGTTAATAGTTGTGCTCTAAAAGTTAGCATCCCCTTGGAGAATTGGTAATATAAAGTGTGTACCAGTTTTAAAGAAAACCTGAGTGAACAGACAAAACACATTTCTTTATTTCTTATAGGATTGGTATTCTGTAACATTGTAGATCATAACAGAATTGCACAATCCTAGAAAAAAATATGGTTACTTAGTAAACGAATGAGATGACTGCTGTTCAAAAGTTTGCATACCCTTCATTCTTAACCCTTTCATGCTTAAGCCTATTTCTGACATTTGTTGCTTGCAAGTTAACCACTTGCCTCCCACCATATAGCAGAATGACAGCGGCAGCAGAACGTCATATGACATGATCAGGATAACAGAGGCGGGGACGTTTAGCGATTGGAATTGCTTTGTGTCAGTTTGACACACTGCAACTTTGATCGTGGTATGAAGCCTCTGACGGAGGCTTCTTACCAAGTGATCAGCTGTAACCAATCACAGCTGTTCATCGCGTGAACCTTGAAGTGGCGGTAAATGGCTCTCCTCGGTTCACGATGACAGGGGGAGCCCATCGGCGTCTCTCCCTGTCACAGGGGGGTTTGTGCTGATAATCGGTGCAGCCCCCATCAGAAGGTGCCCATCAGCTGCCAGCCTGTCCCCGTAATTGATGCCAGTAACTGAGTGCCCCATCAAAGTGCTAATCTGTGCCACTTGGTAATGCCTGCCAGTAGCTCATCAGTGCTGCCTATCAGTGGCCATAATTTTTTTTTTTTTTTTTTTTTCTGTCTTCGTTTTATAGAGCAAAAATTAAAAACTGCAGTGGTGATCAAATACCACTAAAGAAAATTATACAAATTTAGTTTGGGTACAGTGTTGCATGACCGCACAATTGTCCTTCAAAGTGCGACAGCGCTGAAAGCTAAAAATTGGCCTGGGCAGGAAGGGGGGGGGGGGGGTGAGCACACTGTGTCTTAAAAATAAAATTCTGATCATTTTTGTTGCTGTCACAAGAAATGTAAATTTCCCTTGTGACAGTAATGGGCAATGACAGGTACTCCCCTTTTTGACAGGAAACTGGAAGTGGTGTCATGACATTTCTTCTGAGTTACTAGATCGGAGCCGATTCCAGCTTCAGTCGGGTCTTCGGTCAGCCAGCGGACGTGCCGGATGGTTGCTCGGGTATTCGGTTGTCATGCATGAACCACAGGTTTGAGATCTCGGAGTGACTCGATGAAATTAAGGCCAGGTGACTGTGATGGCCACTCCAGAACCTTCTCCTTTTTCTGCTGTATCCACTGCAGGGTCAACTTGACCTTGTTTTGAGTCATTGTCATGCTAAGAAGTCCAAAGCGTTCCATGCACAGATTTCATGTAGAATAATGCAAATTGTCCTGCCAGTATTTTCTGATAACATACAGCATTCATCTTGCCATCAATTTTCACATGGTTCCCCATGCCTTTTTAGAGCTCACACACCCAAAACATCCTTAAATGAATGACAGTTTTTCGGCATGGTCTGTCATATTTTCAATATTGATGCCAGAATTTCATGATTTCTGCCAGGGTATGCAAACTTTTGAGTACAACTGTCCATAAAATGTTCTTGTTGGAAGTCATGCAATCTATTTCTATTGTGAGTGACTTTCAAGTAGCGGAGCTAAACTGGTGTAGAGTTTGAAGAAAAGCACCATAACTATAAGGATAGGTACTTTCCTGGAGATAAAGCAGATATAGGCTCTGCAATTCTAGTAAACCAGCTTTCATGCAACATTATTATTATTAATTATTATTATTACATTTTTATTGTACATTTACCGGATTTAGCTTTTCGGGGTTTGTTCACACCTGCTGTGTTGGACACAATTGGCCAACTCAGTCCATAAGCAAGAATAAGGCTGTTATGTCCTGTGTCTTCTGTTCTCCCCTGCCTTGGTGTGCACTAAAAAATGTGGGATGTTTTTTTGCACAGCATATTCAATGCACCGCAGTGCGACACCTACAGCTAGGGAAAAAGGGATACGCAATGCGTTTTTAACAATGCATCAGTGTGCTTTCTGTGCACCTAATATGCGCACACTGGTGTCAGTGAGCCCTAACTGTGGCATTTCAAGGCAAATCAGGATATTGTTTGTTTTAACACAGTAATTAATATGATCATGGATTTTTGGTTATTTTATTGTGAGCCAGGAAAATGTTACGCTGATACTTGCTGTGCGTGGCTGGCATGTATGACATTTTATGGGAGAGTACCTCTGCAATGTTTTGAGTTGTATTGCTTTGTTTTAGGTTGCAGGCCTCCAGGAAGAGAAAAGCAGCTTGCTTGCCGAGAATCAGGTTCTTATGGAACGCTTGAACCAGTCCGACTCATTAGAAGATCCCAACAGCCCAGCTGGAAGGCGACATTTACAGCTTCAAACACAACTTGAGCAGCTGCAGGAGGAAACATTTAGGTATTTAATTTCCTAGTGCCTTCTTTTCCAGTTTCATCTTTTTGTTTAGCAAAAATATCTTGCATTATATAATACTGTAACATTTTGTGTCTTTTTTTTGTCCGAATTTGTGTTTTCACATTGAATAGCTCTAGCCAGGGGTCACCAAACTATGGCCCTCCAGTTGTTCAGGAACTACAATTCCCATCACGCCTAGTCATGTCTGTGAATGTTTGTGAGTTTTTTACAGTGCCTCATGGAATGTGTAGTTCTATGACGGCTGGAGGGCTGTAGTTTGGAGATCCCGGCGTCTAGACAATAGAATAAAATGAGTACACATGAACTTTTAGTAATCATGCAATAAAAATTGTCTTAGTAGCAGTGGCGGCCTGTCCACCCCTTATATGAATTTATAGATTTAGCATGACTCTATCCACCGCGTCCACCCCTATTTAGACATCTGGCCCATTTTAGAATGTCGGGCACCTGAATTGCAGTGACGGGGGTGGTTTTTTGGTTTTCTTTTAAGCACCTCATTGGAGCCAAAAATAGGACTCCTGATTGGCTGCTGGGGTGGAGGAAATGAAAGCCGCCACTGTTGTGGAGAGCAGGGATACGAGAGGCCCCCCCCAGAAAGAATTCCACCGGCCTGTCTGGACCCCAAAGCATCATGTCACCAAGGGCCTCGTCCCCACAACCCTTACCCGGTAGTTGTGGGGATCTGCGGACGGGGGGCTTATCGAAATCTGGAAGCCCCCTTTAACAAAGGGGACCCCAAGATCTCCGCCCCCCCTAATGTTAAGTGGTAACGTGGTACATTGTACCCCCTACCATTTCACAAAAAAAGTGTAAAAAATTGTTTAAAAAAAACACAGCTTCGGACAAATCTTTTATTAAAAAAGGAAAAAAAATCCAGCGATGTACATCCATTCTTGATACTACAATCGCTGTCCTCTGACGCAACGGGGGTTTCCCGTGGCGTAAGAGGGGGGGCGTCACCCGTGATGCCATGGGGAAACCACAGGATTTCCCCAAGGGTCTGCTATGGATTTTGAGGGTGACCCCCTATGCCTTTTTTTTTTTTTTTGCATTGCTACATGTCCCCTGGGGCAGGACCCAGGTCCCCAAACACTTTTTATAACCATAACTTGCATGATAACCTTTTTAAAAAGGTACACCTTTGATTTCTCTCATAGACTTTTAAAGGGTGTTCCGCGGCTTTCGAATTTGCCCAGAACACTCCAAATTGTTTTCTATTCTGCGAACACTCTATGTTCGAGCTCATCCCTAGTAGGGACCTGTATTTTTTTTTTTTTCTACAGTGGATACATTTAGGTCACTGCCTGGACCCATATAAAACAATTGCTTTCTTTGTGCCACCTTTCACGCCACTATGCTATTGTAATGTGTGGAAAAATTCAGCATGTCTGTAATTTTTAGCAGCGTACTGAATGATGCCCGATATATCAACGCACTGGCAATGCAGCTGTGCAATGACTTGAAATGAAACCTCACTATGGGACACAAAGTTTAAAAAGAAAAAAGAAACAAGCATTGTGCTGGGCTGAAACGCACATTGTACCACTCTCTGCTGGAGTTGACACTCAGATTTTCCTGCACTGTAAAGTACTGCATTTTACCTTGCAGCCTAATGTGCACCTAGTTTTTAGTTTTAAAAACACTAGTGTTACTGCAGATAAATCTTGTCATTTTATTCTGCTACTTGTCTGGTTTCAAAATTCAAATCGGGTTGCATGTACAAAGCATGGTGCAGCTTTATAAAGCAAATATAAATATGCTTACTAACCATAAAAACAGATATTACAAATTAACACTTTAAAATGTGTAAAATAACAAGATAGGAAGTGGCAGGAGAGGGAGCAGGTTAATTAAAACCAGGATTAAATGGGAAATCATTATGCATAGATATTGATCTGAAGTCACATGAGCTACAACAGTGAGAGTTTGTACATTTTTAATATGTTTATCTGTAGAGGATGTCCATGATGTTTTATATGCTGTAGTAGGTACACAAGTGGGTAATATATGAAATGGGTATTGTTTAAGATGTCAAAAGCTGTTGATCTTTAATTTTTTACAGATTGTTTATAAAGAATGCTTTCTTTATCGTACATCACGGGACACAGAGCGCATAGCCATTACACTTGGGTTATATGGGTACCTTCAGGTGTGGACACTGGTGTAATCAATTTCACAGGAAGTTTCCTCCCTATATAACCCCCTCCCACTGGGAGTGCTTCAGTTTTTTCGCCAGTGTCTTAGGTGTTGGTCACGTCTAGCTGTCCCTCGGAGGTCTCGGGACCCAGGATAGCTAGCCGGATCCGTCCGAAGTGCTTCAAAGCCAAGGTGTACGGTACCCGGGCCCTGCTGGAGTGGGGGTTTGCCTATAATGCCTCTCCTTGGAGGGCTGGATTCTGGGCTCCAGTGCCTTAGTTTCTTCCAAGAACTAAACGCTACTGATGCGAGGATGCTATATAGGTCCAGGGGTGTGGGTTCCTTAACACAGGACCCCGGTCCCTGAAGGTCCAAGACAATACCCACGGAGATGGGGGAAGGCTGGGCCTCTTGCATTTTGCAATACCCTGCGGCGTGGAGCAGGTAAGAGGGAACCTGCGGGACTTGGTTCGACAGTAGGTATCCCCCTGGGGGTTCTGGGTTGGCTAATGGTATGCTTGTGCATCAGCCACTATCTCCACTATGTCTGTTGAGGCAGGATGGGATGTACTAATGTTTACCCAGATAACATGTAGATATATATATGCTTTTAAAAGATATGTATTTTGCTACTCCCCCCCAGATTTGCCTGTTAGCATGATACTGCAGCCCCACGTGTATAGAGAGGAAGGGCTGACAAAACTCCTGTTCCTAGGAAGCCTAGGGAGACAGCTTCCTCTGTGTGCACTACAAAGATAGTGGCTTACCTGGTGTCTGTGTTCTAGCGCTGGTCCCGGGCTCTCCTCTGCTTGCCTCCATGTTGGTTTCAGCGTGGGGGGGGGGCGCGCGTGCGCGCCGCCTTTTACAACGTCAGCGGGCGTGGGGGGGGGGGCGGGCCAGCAGCGTCAGTCTCAGATAAAGCAAAAAAGCATTCCTGGCTGGTCAGTCCCTCCTGAGAGCGGTGGAGAGTGAGGACATAGAGCGCGCAGCTGAGCCAGTTCTGGCTAACAGTGACACCCAGTGGTGGTTTGTGGATCTTCAGGTCTGGACTTAAAAGTCCACACTGACAAAAAAAAAAAAAATATATATTTTTTTGCTTAAAGGGACTCAGCCTTAGATCCGGCAGTATCTGAGTCGGTGCAACCTTGGACTCCAGCTAACGGGCATTGGTGTGGCAATACTCACAGGACTTTCCTCTGTATTGCCGCCTTCTCAGGCGTATGAAAATTTTGAAAACATTTTACATAGCCTGTCCTTATTAAGTTTTCACTTCTAGCTACAACAGTTGGGTGTTGGCTGTAGGGGTGTCTCAAGGTTGTGCAATGGCTCCCAAGGGATCAGGACCAGCTAAGGCTGCAAAAGGTGCCAAAAAAGTAAAGGGGTCTCCAACGGGGTCAGAGGATTTGGGCCAGGCTCCAGTGGTCCCACCCTCACCAGATAGACCACCGAACAGCATCGTGCAGGAGCCATTGAGGGTGCTAGGGGCAGAGGCGGCCCCCAATCAACCCATTCCCGTTTATGTTACGGAAGAAATGCTAGAATCCACCCTGGGTGGGCTAGAGAAAAGGTAACTGCTTTAATTGCCCGCTCTTTGCCGGGTGGCAAACGGGCTAGATCCCCGTCACCTAAAACGGTGTGTTTCAGATGCAGAGGTCCTCTCTTCGGAGGAATTGGACCCACAGGGGGATCAAGCGGACCCGAGTCCTGACGGTCAGACATTGAAGATTCCACTATAGATGAAATTTTTTTCGGCTTCTCAAGCAGAGAGCCTGTGGATCCAGTCTCTGATGGATATGGTTCGCACTGCCTTTAAACTTCCAGTGTCAGAACAAGTAGCCCCCGCGGTATCCTCTTTAGGTTCCTTGAAGGCACCATTGGATGGTGCATCTTTCCCGGTTCACCCCCTTCTGGAGAGCGTGATTTTTTCTCAGGATTGGGCTCGACCTGATAGGATTTTTATCCCTCCTAAAAGGTTTACCATTCTCTATCCTATGGAAGAAGAATTTGCAAAGAAATGGGCACTCCCTACCGTGGACGCAGCCATTTCCTGCGTAAATAAAACCCTGACCTGTCCGGTGGAAAATGTCCAGGTGTTTTAAGATCCAGTCGACAAAAAATTGGAGACCCTACTGAAGGCTTCTTTTACCACAGTAGGTGCCGTGGTTCAGCCAGCAGTGGCACCATTGGCGTTTGTCAGGCTTTAAAGGATCAGACTAAACAGATATTAAGGGACATACCGGCTCAACAAGCTCGTGAATTGGCTGACCTCCCAAGAGCTCTCTGCTTTGCAGTAGATGCTATTAAGGACTCCGTTCAACAGGCGTCCCGTTTATCTCTGCTGTTGGTTCATATGCGTCGCCTTTTGTGGCTAAAAAACTGGTCAGCAGAGGCACCCTGCAAAAAGCTTTTAGCAGGATTTCCCTTTCATGGTGGGAGACTATTCGGTGAAGACCTAGATAAATATATCCAGACCATATCAGGTGGTAAAAAGTTCTTTCTTGCCCATCAAGAAAAGATCACGTGGGCCCGCATTTAAGCGACAGGCCTTCGCAGGCTCGGCCCCTTCAACTTCCCGTCAGTATCGACGGCCTCCCGGGCGTTCGGCATTTAATAGCCGCCCACAAGGACAAGCCACGACAGGCAAGAGGCCATGGTCTCGCAAGCCGGTTAAACCAGTCCTTAAGTCAGATTCATGAAGGGGCGCCCCACTCTCTTGGGTGGGGGGAAGGCTTCGGTTCTTCTCCAAAGTGTGGAAGACCAGAATTCCCGACTCTTGGGTATGATCCGTGGTAACCACGGCTACAAGCTAGAGTTTCGGGAAGTCCCCCCTCATCATTTTCAGGGGTCAAGTCTTCCAAGCGACCCATTAAAGAGGGCCTCTCTTGCAAAAGCATTGGATCGTCTCTTACTCCAAGGAGTAATCGTAGAAGTACCAACCCAGGAATGGGGGCTGGGATTCTACTCCAACCTTTTCATAATACCAAAGCCCAATGGCGACGTCAGGCCTATCTTGGACCTCAAACGCCTAAATCGCTTTCTAAACATTCAGACCTTTCGTATGGAGTCCATACGTTCGGTGGCAGCCAGCCTACATCAAGACGACTTTCTAGCAGCTATAGACATAAAAGATGCGTATCTGCACGTGCCGATCTACCCGGCACATCACAGGTTTCTTCGGTTTATGATACATCACCGCCATTACCAGTTCGTAGCCCTCCCTTCGGGTTAGGGCAACAGCTCCGCGGGTATTCACAAAGGTGTGAGCCCCGTGCTAGCCGTCCTAAGGACAGAAGGCAATTTAGTCTTGGCATACTTGGACGATCTTCTGGTTATCGACAGCTCAGCCTCCAACCTCAATCAGGCAGTAGGTCGCACAGTTCAGCATCTAGAGGAATTCGGATGGATTGTAAATCTAGAAAAATCGGTATTGAAACCCACAAAGCAGTTGGAATATCTAGCTAGGCCTTCGGCTAGATACAGACTGCCAGAGGATAATTTTACACCTCAAGCAAAGATCAATCAATAGCCCAAGCAGTTCAAATGATCTTAGGCAAAAGAGGCCGACTATTCGCCTATGTATGCGACTGGCTGGGGAAGATGGTGGCCGCCTTCGAGGCTGTGCCCCTACGCCCAGATCCATACCAGATATCTTCAGGCAGCCATTCTCTCTGCTTGGAACAAGTCCATTCAGGCGTTAGATCGTCCCGTTAGTGCTCTCCCCCCCGAAGGTCCGGCGCAGCCTGTCTTGTGGCTGGTTTCTCAAAATTTGTCAAAAAGGAAATCCTTTTGCCCCATCTCGTGAAGATAGTATCCACGTATGCCAGCCTGTCAGGTTGGTGCAGTTCTAGAAGAACAGACCCAGCAAGGGCTGTGGTCGGGGGCAGAGAAACTGCTTCCCCAAGCTATCTTGAAATCAGAGCTGATCGCCTGACTC
>JAJQKJ010000826.1:0-97174 GCA_029574335.1 Rana kukunoris
TCTACAAAAAAGGGAATAGATTTATGCAATTTTATTATTATTTTTTTTACTAGTAATGGTTGCGATCTTGCGATTTTTTAGCGGAACTGCGACATTGTGGGGGACAGATCAGACACTTTTTTGGACACATTTTTGGGACCACTTACATTTATACAGCAACCAGTGCTATAAAAAATGCACCGATTTCTGTGTAAATGTCACTGGTAGGGAAGGGGTTAACACCAGGGGGTGATCAAGGGGTTAAATGTGTTCCCTCGTGAGTGTCTCTAACTGTGGGGGATGTGACTGACTAGAGGAGGAGAGCCAGATTGCTGTTCCTTCCTAGCTAGATAGGAACAGACGATCTGTCTCGTCTCTTCTCTCCTAAAAGAATGGGGATTGGTGTGTGTGTGTGCATATATATATATATATATATATATATATATATTTATATTATATTATACTATATATATAATATATATATATATATATATATATTAGGGCTGTGCAAATTAACTTTAATCGATCGATTAATCTTTAATTTTTTTGATCGATCAAAATCTTTTTGATCGATTAAAAAATTCTTATGACTGGTACTCGCCTCTCTGCCGGCTTATGGGCCTTCAGGGAGTTCTGTCAAGAGATCCGGTGACATCATGGACACCGGCGGGGCTTGCCGTGTCCATCTGAAGGGCTCCTTTGCTGTGCCTTCATATCATGCATGCCGGCGGGACCTTACTATCTGCCACATGCAAGCCAGGGCCTTTTAATAGCATCTTGGGCCCCTGGGCAAAGAAATGCTCTGGGGCCCCTACAATAATGACAGTGCAGGTAAACAGACATCAAGTAGGTAGAAGGCAGACTGCCTCCCCTGTGTATCTATCACTCTCAGTGCCATCATGGGGCCCCCAATTTCGGGGCAGCGTAGGCTCAAGGACCAGCTGCTTTGGGCAAATTGCAGGGGCCCCCAATGCAGCTGGGGCCCCTGGGCAGTGCCCAGGTGTGCCCTCTCATTAAAGACAGCCCTGACGCAAGCGCTGTTACACTTCCCTCTATTACTTCCCTCTGTCAACCTGGGATTCTACAACCATCCACTGGGAGTTGTGATAGTTCCCTTCATGGGACATCTACATGCCGATGGACTGATGTTAACCCCTCCTCATCTGGATTCAGCAGTGGCCATCGTTGTACACATTTTTATACCAGTATCATACTTAGCTACAGGTTTTTATGACTGCTTTTGGTACATTTGGTATTACTCGCACCATTTTTACAGTTTTTGTAGCTACAATCGATTTTATCTCCAGTGCAATATTTTAATTTGTTACCTACTTGAGAGACTATAAAGTTTTTTAATGCTATTCCCATGGAGCGCTGCCTTTGTGTGTTTTTTTGTATCCTGCTATCCATTTTTCCAGTTGTTGGTAGCTGCACTGGGAATCAGCCTGCAAGGAGATCAGCTAAAAGTAGTTGGATCTGTATGTGCGTTAATAATTAATCGAATTAGTCGTCGATTAAATCGATTAAAAAAAAAAAACGATTTAACGACACAAAAAAATTTTGATCATTCACAGCCCCTATATATATTTATATATATATATATATATATTTGGGCTGCACGATTCTGGGATGAGAATCAGATTCGAAGAAGATCGACGCGATTCTTTTGCTTAGAATAATCACGATATGTCTCCTCGATTACAAAAAATGATGTCGTCTGAGGGTAGAGGATTGGCAGGATGTGGAAGTAAGCATAAAGTACACCAATAATATCCTGTATAATCAATACAATATGAATTTTTTTACCACCACCTGTGTTCCTGGTTTCTTCCCCTGGATGAGAGGGAGCAGCTCTGCAGTGCATTTGCATGCTGCTGGGGCTTGTAGTCCCAGCCCAGATGCCCAGGATCCCATGGTGTTAATGGAGGTGCAGAGCATGTTGGAACTTCTATCACAGGCTGTAATGAAACACGCAGCACATGCTGGGAATTGCAGTTCTATCACAGGCTGTAATGTAGGTGCAGCATATGCTGGGACATATAGTGCCAGTCCAGCTACTCAGGACTCTGGGCAGTAATGGACATTCAAAGGAGTTCTATCACAGGCTATAGTGAAGCTGCACGGCAATGCTGGGACACGCTCCAGGCTGCACTAGAAATGCAAAGCATGCTGGAACTTGTAGTTCTATTACAGGCTGCAGGAGAGGAGCAAGGCATGCCAGAGCTTCTAGTTCTATCACAGGCTGCAATTCTGCAGAGTACAGTGGGACTTGTAGTTCTATTACAGACTGCAAGAGAGGTGCAGAGCATGCTGGGACTTGTAGTTCTAGCCCAGCCACCCAGTAACCTAGGCTACAATCAAAGTGCAAAGCATTCATGCTGGGCCTTCTAGTCCTTCACAAGCTGCAAGAGAGGTGTTTGTTGGACCTGTAGTCCCCCAGTGTAAACACACGCAGGGGTCTCCCTGTGCCATTGGCAGCACACAGTTGTGTATGTCCCCGTCACAGATGATACGAGCCACCCTCCAGCCCACTGTCCGTGAGATAGGAGCCGCTGTGGGGAGGCTCGATCCTGTCCCTCCTCTATGGACACCACACACATAGTGTACCCTCCCCACCCCCACTGATAAGAAGCGGGAACAGTACCAACCTGTTGATTTCAGGGGGGAATCCAAAAGCAGTGGGCGGACATAGCCGTGTTAGCGGGAAGAGAGCTGTAGTCCCGAGCGGTAGGGGAGCGCCTCAGCCTGAATCTACAACTCCCAAGGTGCACTGCACTCCCCAGCTCCTTAATTCCTATATAAAGCGGACACGGAAGAATCGCGGGTCAACCCGCGGGGAGATCGTGGGCGGGAGAATCGAGATTGCGATTCTCTCTGCGATTAATCGTGCAGCTCTAATTTATATATATAATATATATATATATATACTATATATATATATTATTATATATATATATATATATATATATATATATATATATATATATATATATATATATATATATACATACACACACACACACAGCCCCCATTCTGGCTCTTTTACCCGCGATCACACGTAGCCCATTAAACAGCTATAGCAGGCGTTGCATGTGCCCGGCAGGCGCACACCTGCAATAGCTGTTTAATGAGCCAACAGCTACAACGATTGGCCCAGGAGAGCCAACCTGCCGCAGTATAAACAACAGCGGCTGGTCAGCTACTGGTTAAGCAATGCTAGAGTGATGCGTATGGGCTTCTTTGAAATGAAAAAACATAGGACATTAACATTTGATGGGCTTTTGTCAGATTAATTTTTGTAATTGAAACATTTTATTATTTCACACCTGTTTGAAGTGTATGTGTAGCCAAAACTTTTTTTTTTTTTGTATTAGGTAGGGAAGGGTTAAAATTCCTGCCAGCTTATTTAGTGCTTGCTGTCTGTGTACAACTGAGGAAACTTCACTTCCTGTCCCAAAGACAACAGGAAGTTGGCCAAATTAAGGGGGATTCCCCAGAACAAGAGCTGCCACTTGCATTCTTAGTTACAAAGGTCACTATTACAAATACAGTGAAATTCTTCCCAATGGGGACACAAACAGCTATACAAACTTGATGGAGGGTCTAACCCTTCTCGGCTCTATTGCAAAATCCACACACGTGCAGTGCACCCTTCCACATTCACCAATCTGCATCAGCGTACTCCCTTGACCATCGTTGCGCACTCATCTGCCAATGTGCACACACATGCACACTCCCTCATCTGACAATTCACATATAGTACACATGGTGCGTTCTCCCTCATCCACCAATCCACATACATGCAGTGCGCTCGCCTTTGTCCATCAATCAACATACACGCAGTGCCCTCCCGCATCCACCAATCCAAATACACGCAGCGCGCTCTCCCTCGTCCACATACACGCAGCGCGCTCTCCCTCGCCCACATACACGCAGCGCGCTCTCCCTCGCCCACATACACGCAGCGCCGCTCCTCCCTCGCCCACATACACGCAGTGCCCTCCGCATCCACCAATCCAAATACACGCAGCGCGCTCTCCCTCGCCCACATACACGCAGCGCGCTCTCCCTCGCCCACATACACGCACCGCGCGCTCTCCCTCGCCCACATACACGCAGCGCGCTCTCCCTCGCCCACATACACGCAGCAGCGCGCTCCCTCGCCCACATACACGCAGCGCGCTCTCCCTTGTCCACATACACACAGCGCGCTCTCCCTTGTCCACATACACGCAGCGCGCTCTCCCTCGTCCACATACACGCAGTGCGCTCTCCCTCATACACCAATCCACATACATGCAGTGCGCTCTCCCTCACCCACATTCACGCAGCGCACTCTCCCTCATCCACCAATCCACATACACGCAGTGTGCATGCTGTTTATGTGCGGATTCCTGGATAATCCCCACTCTCTTCCTCACACACCATCTATTCTAGCTTATACTCAGGACAGCGCTGATCACCCAGGATGCTACTTTTTTTTATTTTTGGACAGGCTTTGTGGAAGCACCATATGTAAACTACCGGGGAACCTTGAATGCACTGAAAATGTAAACAAAACCTTTAAAGGCAACCTCCTCCATACAGAGCTGGACTTTACTTCTTCCTAGCTCTCATCCCTGAAAGTCATATAAACTCCACTCACATACTTATCTCGTACTTCTGAGGATATGCCATCTATTACATAACTGTACCACCAACAAAAACACATTAAGGGAGATTTACTAAAATTGGAGATTGCAAAATCAGGTGCAACTCTGCACAGAAACCAATTAGCTTCCAGGTTTTATTATCAAAGCTTAGCTGAACAAGCTGAAGTTAGATGCTGATTGGCTACCATGCACAGCTGCACCAGGTTCTGTGTGCTCCAGTTTTAGTAAAGCACCTCATTCCAATACATTCCATGCAGGACTTACTGACTCTCCAGCTCTTCATACACCTGGACAGGGAAGCAGCAGCAAAATCACATGTGACCCAACCGAGTCAGACCCCTGTTCTCTGATTGGCTGAGAGGAGCTGACGATGGCAGATTGAGCCTCCGATCCTTTCCAAGATATGTATTAAAGCTATAATTACGTTAATCCACTCAGAAGATGGTGTTCTATAATAGAGCTTATTATGTAGTCTTGTATATTATGTAGTCCCGCATAGACATTTCTGCAAAATCCTTGAGTGCCAGAACTGCCAAACTCTAAGATGGCCACCAGACGACTTGCTAAATAAAGAGCATGCTCAGTACAGTCATGTGACATAGTCGGCCATTTTCTTGTAGTTTGAGTCTGCTCATAGCTGTTCAGGCTGTGTAACTTCTAACATTTAAAATCAAAGCAGTGCATGCACGTTTGCCATGTTTTATAACTTTAGAGACCCTGCAAGTACAGATAAAGTCACGTTTGTGGCAGGCTTCCACTTAGCAAACTTTGGAAAGTTTTATTGGCTACCAAAAGCAGCAAAAAAATAAGAAAACCTGAAGCAATGCAAAAGTTCCTGAAATGTGTGAACTAGACCTTTGGCTATGAATATGGGGAACAAAGCTCATTGAACTTGCCCTGCATTTAGCTCCAAGAGAAGTATAGCTAAAGTAGGGTGACCAGACATCCCCAGTTTCAGGGGACAGTCCCCTGATTGAGGACACTGTCCCTGGTTTTGTCCCCAGATTGGATTTAATAGGGGGCAGGGGCAATTTTAAAGACAGTCAGTGCAGAATTAAAATAAAAAAAAATAGAATTACACACCCCCGCTCCGCCGTGCCTACTAGCATAGGGGAGTTGTATTTTTCCCATTATCTGTGCCCCTTTCTGATGATCATGTGCTGGTTGGAGCGGGGGAATATTCAGTTTCGGGCGCATGCCCTTTCGGCTTCACTCGCATGTTCTTCCTCCTCTCCCCATCCAGTAAGATTTGAGAGGCTGTGAGGCGGCGGTGGCAGACAGTGGGCTGCAGCCAGCTGTTGGTTGATGTCACAGAGCCGGTCCGGGCTATGGCAAGACCTCGATCATATACCCGGGATCCTGTTTACTGTTATAAGTAAAATAAATTCCCACATTTTTTTTTTTTTATCAGAACAGAAATATAGGGCAAATTTGCCATTGGGGACACTTGTTCTGGTGACAACCAGGGATTCCCTCTCACTTCCTGTTTTAGCTATGAGACAGGAAGTGAAGTTTCCCTAATAGGACATACATGACAAAAAAAAAAAAAGATGTCGGATTATAGCCATCATCAGTTCCCCCACATGGTGGAGGTATTCATTGGGCACAACTGGAGTCTCCCAGCTGGTGAAGTAAGTGATGTTACTATGTATTTTGTGCATGAGACACACGTTGTGAATGGGAGTTGTAGCGAACCCGCAAAGAAGAGTAAAAAAAAATGCTCCAATTTTGACAAATCTGTCAGTGTTGATCTGAGCTATCACAGTTGGGAAGCCGGGTCTGAGTGCCAGAAAAAAAGTGATAAGCTGCCAAACAGTGAATATAATGTGTGTTCCGGTTACCCAAAGAAACACGCAAAAAATCAGTCCAGCTAACTGCTATTGCATGAAACGCAGAGCTTACGTGCTGATGTCACACTGCCGCATCGTGCTCATGCAGTGGCCATTTATATTAGTAACTATAGTGGGTGGGTGGGTGACACCATGTTTTACCGCACAGGGTGACACCAACCCTAGTGATGCCACTGGGTACAAGGTAGGGGCGGGAGGAGAACTTGCCCTGGGCAGAGTCTTTTCAGGCTGGAGTGGGGGGGGGGGGGGGGCGCCAGATTGAAAGCTTCACCAAATCCCTGCTGTCACAGTTGCCAGACTCCACCTCTGCTACCAACAGCATAGAGTTAAAGGTTCCATTTAAAAATGCCTGTTCAGTATCTCTGCTATGGCTGCGATCCTCAGCAACAGCACCCATGTCTGTGAAAATTTGCTGTCTGTCAGCATCTACCTCCCCCGCCGTTGCCCACCTTGTCAGTGTTTGTGACTGGTTTGTAGGACCTCTGGCGTCCCAGCAACCAATCAGGTGCTTGCCCCGCTCCCAAGCCCTGGCCTTCAGAGTAGGAAAAGAACATAACTTTCTGCCTGGCTCAGTGCCAGGTCTCAGAGCCTCCTCATGTATGTCCTGTAGCTCCACTAACATACCACCCAACTGTCTCTGATTTCGAGGGGCTGTACCTCATTTGGAACAAAGTCCCTCTGTCCCTCATTCCTCCTCATTTGTCCCTCATTTTGGTCTGATCTATATAGTTGTATATAAAATGTATTACGTATCAAAAAGTCCTAAACCTTTCACCCAATTTCTAAATTGCTGCATTTGTAAATTCCAAAAGCCAATAGAAAGGAATATTGTAAAAAAAGCAATTTTTTTAGTACAATTGTCCTTTACAGGGGCGTGTCCTATGCCTACCTACTTTTGCTAATAGTTGTCCCTCATTCCCATTTCCTTGCTGTATGGGGATCTCAGGGGACCCTGCTGTATGGGGATCTCAGGGGACCTTGTTGTATGGGGATCTCAGGGGACCTTTCTGTATGGGGATCTCAGGGGACCTTGTTGTATGGGGATCTCAGGGGACCTTTCTGTATGGGGATCTCAGGGGACCTTGTTGTATGGGGATCTCAGGGGACCTTTCTGTATGGGGATCTCAGGGGACCTTTCTGTATGGGGATCTCAGGGGACATTGCTGTATGGGGATCTCAGGGGACCTTGCTGTATGGGGATCTCAGGGGACCTTGTTGTATGGGGATCTCAGGGGACTTTGCTGTATGGGGATCTCAGGGGACCTTTCTGTATGGGGATCTCAGGGGACCTTTCTGTATGGGGATCTCAGGGGACCTTTCTGTATGGGAATCTCAGGGGACATTGCTGTATGGGGATCTCAGGGGACCTTTCTGTATGGGGATCTCAGGGGACCTTTCTGTATGGGGATCTCAGGGGACCTTGTTGTATGGGGATCTCAGGGGACTTTGCTGTATGGGGATCTCGGGACCTTTCTGTATGGGGATCTCAGGGGACCTTGTTGTATGGGGATCTCAGGGGACCTTTCTGTATGGGGATCTCAGGGGACCTTTCTGTATGGGGATCTCAGGGGACCTTGTTGTATGGGGATCTCAGGGGACCTTTCTGTATGGGGATCTCAGGGGACCTTTCTGTATGGGGATCTCAGGGGACATTGCTGTATGGGGATCTCAGGGGACCTTGCTGTATGGGATCTCAGGGGACCTTGTTGTATGGGATCTCAGGGGACTTTGCTGTATGGGGATCTCAGGGGACCTTTCTGTATGGGATCTCAGGGGACCTTGTTGTATGGGGATCTCAGGGGACTTTGCTGTATGGGGATCTCGGGACCTTTCTGTATGGGGATCTCAGGGGACCTTTCTGTATGGGGATCTCAGGGGACCTTTCTGTATGGGGATCTCAGGGGACCTTGCTGTATGGGGATCTCAGGGGACCTTTCTGTATGGGGATCTCAGGGGACCTTTCTGTATGGGGATCTCAGGGGACCTTGTTGTATGGGGATCTCAGGGGACCTTTCTGTATGGGGATCTCAGGGCACCTTTCTGTATGGGGATCTCAGGGGACCTTTCTGTATGGGGATCTCAGGGGACCTTGTTGTATGGGGATCTCAGGGGACTTTGCTGTATGGGGATCTCTGGACCTTTCTGTATGGGGATCTCAGGGGACCTTTCTGTATGGGGATCTCAGGGGACTTTGCTGTATGGGGATCTCTGGACCTTTCTGTATGGGGATCTCAGGGGACCTTGCTGTATGGGGATCTCAGGGGACCCTGCTGTATAGACAAGCCTGTGATTCATTCTGTCTGTTTTGCCAATTTTTGCTGAATAAGGCCTTTTTATTTTACTGGACTGTCTCTGAGCCGGCTGTCCATCACCAATCAGCTACTACCCTTCCAGTTAGTAAGCTGTCCTTAACCACTTGCCTACTGGGCACTCCCCCCCCCCCCCCCTTCCTGCCCGGCCAATTTTCAGCTTTCAGCACTCTCACACTTTGAATGACAATTACGTGGTCATGCAACACTGTACCCAAATTACATTTTATAAAAAAAAAAATCACACAAATAAAGCTATCTTTTGGTGGTATTTAATCACTGTTTGTTGTTTTTTTTTTTTTTTGCTAAAAAAAGGAGGAAAATGTTAAAAAAAATATAACGTTTCATAGTTTGTTAATCAATTTTGAAAACAGGTAATTTTTCTCCTTCATTGATGTGCGCTGATGAGGTGGCACTGATAGGCTGCACTGAAAAGGTGGTTTTGGTGGGCACTGACAGGTGGCACTCATGGGCACTGATGAGGTGGCCCTAAAAGGTGGCATTAATGGGTGGCATTGAAGGGCACTGATAGGTGGTACAGATGGGCACTGATAGGCGGTACAGATGGGTGGCACTGATGGGCACTCGGGAGCAATGGTGGGTATTAACATGTGGCACTGGTGGGCATTGATAGGTGGCACTGGTGGGCATACTGATATGCACCTGTAGGTGGGCACTGGCAGGTGGCACTGAAGGGCACTGACCGTGAAGCTGGTGACAGTGTGAGGGGAAAAAAAGGCGATTACCGATCTTCTGTTTACATCACGTGATCAGCTGTCATTGGCTGACAGCTTATCACGTGGTAAGGGGCCGGGACATTTTCATCGGACATATCTCCTGGGAGATTTTGGTTTGATCCGTGTACACACGATCAAACCAAAATCCCCGCCGACAGACAGCACGGTGACGTGGCGGTGACCTTGACGCCGCCACGTCACCTCTCCATGAAGTAAAATACTTCCACGCATGCGTCGAATCCATTCGGCGCATGCGGGAGATTTTTGTCCGCTGGTTAGGCGTACTAACCAGCGGACATGTCGGACGGACGGGTTTCAGCAGACAGATTTTAAAGCATGCTTTAAAATTTGTCTGCTGGAAAAACCTGTCTGTTCGCCCGTACACACGATCGAATTTGTCTGCTGAAACGGTCCGTCAGACCGGTTTTAGCAGATAAATTTGATCGTGTGTACGCGGCCTTAAACAGAGAACCTGTTCTCTTTCTTTCTGTCAGACTTCAGACGGACTTACGGCTGACTTTTGCACGGTCAAAAGTTGGACCGTGTGTACGCGGTTTTACCTTCCAGTAGGACAACGACCCTAAACATACAGCCAGAGCTACAATGGAATGGTTTAGATAAAAGCATATTCATGTGTTAGGCCGCGTACACACAATCAAATTCATCTGCTGGAAATGGTCCGACGGACCGTTTCAGCAGACAAATTTGATCGTGTGTACAGGCGGACAGACGGGTTTTTCCAGCAGACAAATTTTAAACCATGCTTTAAAATCTGTCTGCTGGGAACCCGTCCATCCGACATGTCTGCTGGTTAGTACACTAACCAGCAGACATATCTGACTGTACATGGGTCGAATGGATTCGACGCATGCGTGGAAGTGTTTTACTTCCTGGTGACGTGGCGGCGTCAATGTCACGTCACCGCACTGTCTGCCGGCGGGGATTTTGGTTTGATCGTTTGTACACGATCAAACCAATATACCCCAGCAGACAAATCCGATCAAAGCGGTCTGTCAGACCGCTTTGATCAGATTTATTTAATGGTGTGTACGCGGCCTTAGAATGGCCCAGTCAAAGTCCAGATCTAAATCCAATTGCGCATCTGTGGAAAGACTTGAAAATTGCTGTTTACAGAAGCTCTCCATCCAGTCTGACAGAGCTTGAGCTATTTTGCAAAGAAGAATGGGCAAAAATGTCTCTAGTTGTGCAAAACTGGTAGAGACATCCCTAAATAGACTTGCAGCAGTAATTGCAGTGTGAAAGGAGGTTCTCAAAGTAGTAGTAGGGGGGCTGTGAATACAAATGCCACACTTTTCACATTTTATTTGTAAAAGAAATTTGATCATTTAAAAGAATAAAATATATTTCATGTTCCTCCACTTTACTAGTAATGTGCAACTTGTGTTGGTCTATCACAGGGGTTCAACTACGGTCCCGCGCAGGGCGCCGCACTGCATGCAGGGTCGGTAGACTGTTTTGTCAGAAGCTCATTGAAAAGTTTGGGCGCGCTGTGAAAAGTCACTATGTCAGAAGCTCATTGAAAAGTTCAGACGCGCTGTGTGATAATAGTCAATGCCCTCCCTCCTCTTAGACGGGCTCGTGTGATAGATAGACGCAGTGTTCCGTCTATCACATGAGCTAGTCCAGGAGGAGGGCGGGACTACTATCACACAGCGCAGCCTGAGACAGCGCCTGACTTTTCGATGAGCTTCTGACACTTAGTGACTTTTCACAGCGCGCCCCAAACTTTTCAATGAGCTTCTGACACAGTGACTTTTATCACAGCGCGCCCCAAACTTTTCAGTGAGCTTCAGACACAGCAGGAGCAGCAGGAGATCTGATACACACACAGACAGGTCAGACATCGTTTGGCACAGTAAGGCTGCAATGGGCTTGTAATAATGGTGGGGGGCTTCAATGGTGAGGGGGGGCTTGTATGATGGTGAGGGGGGCTTGTAATGATGGTGGGGGGCTGCAATGGTGAGGGGGGCTTGTAATGATGGTAGGGGGGGGGCTTGTGATAATAGTGAGGGGGGCTTGTAATGATGGTGGGGGGGGCTTGTGATAATGGTGGGGGGGCTTGTAATGGTGGGGGCTGCAATAGTGTGGGGAGCTTGTAATGATGGCGGGGTGCTGCAATGGTGAGGGGGCTTGTGATAATGGTGAGGGGGGCTTGCAATGGTGAGGGGGGCTTGTGATAATGGTGAGGGGGGTTGCAATGGTGAGGGGGGCTTGCAATGGTGAGGGGGGCTTGTAATGATGGTGGGGGCTTGTGATAATGGTGAGAGGGGCTTTTAATGATGGTGGGGGGCTGCAATGGTGAAAGGGGCTTGTAATAATGATGAGGGGGCTTGTAATGATGGTGAGGGGGCTGCAATGAGGGCATAGTAAGGAGGCATTGAAAGTAAGGCTGCAGTGATGGGCATGTGTTGGGGGACCTTCAGTTTTTTTTTGGCGGGGGGGGGGGGGGGCGGCGGCAGTGAAGGCCCCGGCCCTCTAACAGTCTGAGGGACAGTGAACTGGCCCCCTGTTTAAAAAGTTTGAGAACCCCTGGTCTATCACATACAATCCAAATAAAATACATTTACGATTTTGGTTGTAACATGACAAAATGGGGAAAATTTCAAGGGGTGTGAATAGTTTTTGTATCTACATGTTTGTTGGGGTTTCTTCCACTGTTCCGTACAAGAAAGAATTAGACTTTTTTATTAGGGAGTTTTTTTCCTCCAGTTTACGGCAGTGCAGCAAGAATTGGGAGAACAGTAATTGCATGTGCACAGTTCTGTATTGCTTAGTGGTTCTTTATGCACCTGAACCAGTCAAAACAAGATAAATATGTAGGCTTCTGTTGCTGACCGGTTTTCCAAATGTTGGTGGCCTGGCAGCGTTGCTGATCCTCCGAATACAGTACTTTGAGTCACTGGCTTAGATCATGTTTGTTCATATTCAATGGCTCATAAATTGATTATGCCATTGTTATCACAATGAATTTAAAACTTTCAGTCCTATCATTTTGCAATTTAAAGTATAAATAAAGGCAAAACTTTTTGTTTTTGATAGAGAGGGAGAGGAATAAGACCACTTCTCAAATTTGTATTGCTGTCTGTTTCTCCATTTTTTTTCACCCTCTCTATTAGTCCTGTTAACTATTATCACCAAGGGTGAAAGAAATGCCCACATTTTTAATTATCACCAGAAAAGTAATATAGGGAAAATCTTCCAACGGGGACACAAGTTTTAGTCACTTTGGAGGGATTTCCTCTCACTCCTTGTTTTGTGTATGGAAGTGAAGTGGCAAATATAAAAATAAAATAAAAAAACTGCCTGGGATTTTATTCCGATTTTAATAATAATAATAATGTTTACACTTATATAGCGCCAATTGCAGCGAAGCCGCTGCGTCTAAGCGCTGATAATGGTTGTCATTATTACCCAACTCAATGGTACTCATTTTACTCTATCCCAAATGAAAGTTTTGCCTTTAGTGTTACTTTATTGTATCACAAATATCCACTAGATGTCACCCTAGGGCAAAAAAAGAAAGTTACTGATATATATACTAATTTGCTTGTAGAGCACATATTGTACAGACATCTTCAGTAGATATACTGTATATTATATAAAAATATATGTAAATTATTTACAATACAACCCATAACCCCCCACACATAGGGGACACACCTATAATTTTTAATCATTCTAAGTTTAAAAAAATAAATAAAATCTGAACTTTTTGATCCATAATAGAGGCCTTGTGTGCTTGTTATACATTGTGCAATATAAAAAGATTCTTAAAACGTTGAAACACGCTGAATAAAGTAAAACCACATTTTTTGTGTGAGAACTGTATATGTTGTATGATTCCTTTTAAAAATGATTAAAAATAGATACAAATCAATCATATAATGTGCCTAATGTTTTAGTTTCACTTTTAAACTGGTTTCATGTTTCTGTGAAGAAAAGAGACACACAGAACAAAAACAAACAAATACAGGGCAATGTTTGTTTTTAAAATGAATCTAAAGGAAGCTATTTAGCTAAAAAAAAAAATTCCTTTAGTGATCCTTTAGTTCGGTGTGGTTTGCTACAATCGGTGCGGTGATCATGCGATCGGTGCAGTGTGCTGTGATCGGTGCGGTTTGCTGCGATCGGTGCAGTGTGCTGTGAACGGTGCGGTTTGCTGCGATCGGTGAAGTGTGCTGTGAACGGTGCGGTTTGCTGCGATCGGTAAAGTGTGCTGTGATCGGTGCGGTTTGCTGCGATCAGTGCGGTTTGCTGTGATCGGTGCAGTGTGCAGATATATCTACTGGAGGAGAGGAGAGTTTTTCATAGATAAAGGGCAGCTAGTTCCTCCTGTTGCTATGGAAACCTATTACATTGCTTGTGCAGCACTGAGCATGTGCGAGATCAGCAAGGCTGAAATCCAGGAAGTCATACAGTCTGACTTCCTGATTCCCACACTTAAGATGGCCACGGCCTATATCTAAATGCTGTAACAACCTAACAAAACGGACCTTAGTTTACAGACTAACTTTACTAGAATACATTAAGCTTGTGTATTACAGGGGTATTTATATTTAAAAAGTGAAATTGTGGCCGGAACTCCGCTTTAAGTAGATGGTGCAGCAGAAACATATAGCACAGTGAGGAAGGTTTGTGGTCCAGGATGATAAAACAGTCAAAATTGGAAGCGCCCTCCCCCCACAGTTGCGGAATGCTGGCCTCCCGCATACCAGAAGCAGCGCGGCCACTTTATGGGGGCGCTAGACAAATTTTCCTGACAGTGTAGCGCAAGCCGGCGGGGACTCTTTTCGTGCTGCCCCCCTGCAAAGTGCTGCCCTAGGCCTGGGCCTTGTTGGCCTAGGCCAGGATACAGCTCTGCCTAGTACAACACATTTAATCAATACATATGCAGTTAAATGTTCCCTATAACTAATAAATACACACAGAAAAAGAGATACAATACTTTTAAGTTTGTTGAGATGGGTGTAGTTTCTAAAACACAAGACTAATTGAGTAGTGATAATGATGAAGACAGATTTCCACTCATCAAACAAATGATGGCAATGCTTAACAAATCTGAAATAAAGTTAAAGGATCACTAAAGGAATTTTTTTTTTTAGCTAAATAGCTTCCTTTAGATTCATTTTAAAAACAAACATTGCCCTGTATTTGTTTGTTTTTGTTCTGTGTGTCTCTTTTCTTCACAGAAACATGAAACCAGTTTAAAAGTGAAACTAAAACATTAGGCACATTATATGATTGATTTGTATCTATTTTTAATCATTTTTAAAAGGAATCATACAACATATACAGTTCTCACACAAAAAATGTGGTTTTACTTTATTCAGCGTGTTTCAACGTTTTAAGAATCTTTTTATATTGCACAATGTATAGTGATCGATCGCACCGATCGCAGCACACTGCACCGATCGCAGCAAACCGCACCGATCGCAGCAACCCGCACCGATCGCAGGAAACCGCACCGATTACACTGATCACAGCACACTGCGCCGATCGCAGCACACCACACCGATCGCAGCAAACCGCACCGATCGCAGTAAACCGCACCGATCGCAGCACACCGCACCGATCACTGCACCGATCGCACCACACTGCACCGATCGCACCACACTGCACCGATCGCAGCAAACCGCACCGATCACAGCACACTTCACCGATCGCAGCAAACCGCACCGATCACAGCACACTTCACCGATCGCAGCACACCGCATCGATCGCACCGATCGCAGCACACTGCACCGATCACACCGATCACAGCACACTGCACCGATCACTGCACCGATCGCACCACACTGCACAGATCGCCCCACACTGCACCGATCGCAGCAAACCGCACTGATCGCACCGATCACAGCAAACCGCACCGATCACAGCACACTTCACTGATCGCAGCAAACCGCACCGATCGCAGCACACTGCACCGATCGCAGCACACCGCACCGATCACAGCAAACCGCACCGATCGCAGCAAACCGCACCGATCACATCACACTGCACCGATCGCAGCACACCGCACCGATCGCAGCACACCGCACCGATCGCAGCAAACCGCACCGATCACACCGATCACCATCCACTGCACCGATCGTAGCACACTGCACCGATCGCAACACACCACACCGATCGCAGCACACCGCACCGATCGCAGCACACCGCACCGATCACACCGATCACAGCACACTGCACCGATCGCAGCAAACCGCACCGATCACAGCACACTGCACCGATCACAGCAAACCGCACCGATCACAGCACACTGCACCGATCACAGCACACTGCACCAATCGCAGCAAACCGCACCGATCACACCGATCACTGCACCGATCGCAGCAAACCGCACCGATCACAGCACACTGCACCGATCACAGCACACTGCACCGATCGCAGCACACCGCACCAATCACACCGATCACAGCACACTGCACCGATCACAGCACACTGCACCGATCGCTGGGGGGTGCAAATCGCGGGGGAGTGGGGGTGCCGCAAATCACGGGGGGTGGTGCCGCGAATCACTGCGGGACGCTAATCGCGGGGGAGGGGGCGGTGCCGCGAATCACGGGGGGGTTTTGCCTGGGGGGGGGTGTGTAAACAGTACCTGTATTGTCCACGATTCTTCCAGACAGGGGAGGCACAGACTCCTGGAAAGTTACACCCACTACATTCCCAGGAGTCTGTGCGGTGTAGCTGACCTACTTTAGAACCGCGGAATAGGAAGTAGGCAGTTTTTCTAATCTGCCTAGCAACAAGGGTTTAAAGGCATGTAATTTTTTTTTTTTTTTTCATAAAGGAATAATGATATTTTTTTAGAACTATTGATGTAAAGTGAAATTTGAAGGTGGAACTCCGCTTTAAGGTAGATGGTGCAGGGGGTGGGCCGTCGGGCCCATATTACACCTTCTCTGAAAGCCTTGCACTGGTTACCGGTTGCTGAACGGGTCTCGTTCAAAGTGGGTTGTATTGTCCACAAAGCTATCCATAAGATAGGCCCAGGGTATGTGCAAAAAACATTTAGGGCCAGATTCAGGTAGCTGAGAGTATCTTTCCTCTGGAGTAACGCTTCTCATTTACGTTACTCTGAAGACCCTTTCAGCGCAAGTCCTGTAATTCACATAGCAGTTGCGCGTAAACTTGCGCCAGAGTAACGATAATGCGCTGGCGTAACCCGACGCAAGTGGAAGTGGGTGTGATCATATGTAAATGATGGGCGGAGCCCAGCGCAGAGGCTTACGTTCAGCGCATCATCCACGGAGCATGCGCAGTGAGTGCGGCTCCACTCGCCCCCCTTGTGCGCATGCTCACAACTTCCGTCGGCACCACTTCCTGGGAAACGTCAGCGCAATGCATTCCGCTGGGCGCTTTAAAGCGCTGGCGGGAAACGCCATTCCGGCGCAAAAGTAGTTCCGTTTCCCCCCACCCCAGGGAAGATACTTTTGCACTGTAATGGCTGCTCCCGCTACCCCAGAGAGAGGAGGAACCTCAACTTTAATGCCCAGGAGGTCTCTGTCATTATCTCGGCTATGGAGACGGATAATCATTTTCTCCATGGCAAAAAAAGCCGGAAGACCAGCCGGGAGAGAAAGCAGGGCATCCTGGAGTCGATTGCTGCCAGGGTGAATGTCCTGGGGTACTCCACCCGGACTGCTGGGGACATACAAAAAAAAATTAACGACCTGCGGCGCAAGGTGAGGGACAAGGTGGCCTCCATCAGGAGGTATGAGAGGGGCACAGGTGGTGGTCCCCCATGTCCTGTCACCCTAACCGCAGAGGAGGAGGTGGTTGCTCGCTGCCTGGAGAGGGAGCAGGTGGAGGGGGTCGCAGGCTATGACTCCGTGGAGGAAGGCACAAGGACAGGTAAGTGTTTTTTAATCCCCTATTTGTTGTTTTGCATTTGGGGGGGGAGGTACATGTGTGCCAAGTGTGTGGGACCACCAACATGTGTCTGCTTTGTGTCATCCACAGATGACGGAGCTGGGCCATCATCTGTCAGCCTGCATTCCACCCCATCCCCCCCACGCCATCATGTGCCCGAGCCACTGGGTGGTGAAGAGGTTGTGGAGGAGGAGAGTGGCCACACCCACCTGCCGAGGTGGTTGTGGAGGATCCTGCTGTGGCAGAGCAGGACTTTTCTTTGGTTTTGTCTGTCTCCTCCCCTTCTCCTGGCCCGTCTGTCGTCCCCTCCCCCATCCTTGGAAGCCCCTCAAGGGCGACACCTTCCACCCGAGGACAACCATCTTCTGGCCCCAGGAAGGCGACCCAGAAGACCAGGGGGGTATCTGATGGTGTCCAGGACCAGTTGGCGAGGGATCACGCCAGGCAGACGGAACAGATGGGGGCCATAGCGGTGCACTTGGAGAAAGTGTCTGACAGCCTGGGCTCCGTTGCCAACCTCAGCAACGCAGTGCAGGATGTCAGCTGCAACTGCGCTGCAGTGGTCACCACTTTGGGGGAGGTGCAGGGGGATATAAGGCACCTCACTGCAGCCGTCCAGGCCAACACTGCTGCCATCCATGGGAACAGTGCTGCCATCCGGGAGCAGGGGAGGCTGAGTCGGCGGGCCCAGCCAATACCAGGTGACCCGTCAGCTCCGGATGCAGGCCCAGACGAAACACATACCTTGGACGGATAGCCAGGGCCTTGGAGGGCACGCAGGCCACACCTGCCAGGAGTGGCCCACCTGGGGATCAGCCACCTCCAGATGCCCCCCCCACCCCCACCCACTCCATCCAGGCAGCTGCGGAGCCAGAGAGGGGCCCCAGAAGAGCCCCGGCATCCCCGATGAGGCCTTTTTTTTTTTTTCTTGTTTTAGATTTTTGATTTTGACATACTCAGGTCATGAGTTTATTTATTATTTTTCTCAGGTTATGAGATTTTTTTTCGTTTAATTTATCAGGATATGATTTTAATTTTTTATTTTTGTACTGCACACGGTCAGGAGTGCAGGGGACAGTGTGAATGGTGTGTGAATGTGAGAGGGTGGCACTCCTGAAAGTAAGGGGTGTCACCCTCGGCCGTGGTGGTGAAGTGAACCCCACGGCTGAATGAATGATGTGTGAAAGGTGTGTGGAATGGACAGTGACATCATTGGGGCCTTGACGCGGCGTTACTGCTCCCAACTCCTACATGCTGGACTTGGGCTAATCCAATGCGATGTGGATGTGGTGTGTGTGATCTAGGGACATCAGTGGTGTACACGCGTGCACTGTCTGTGTGATAAATGTTTTTGTTTAGTGTCCAAAGATGCCTACGGCGAGGACCTCCTGACTGCTCTTCCATCAGCAGACTGGGTGTCCTCTGGCAGGTGGGGACTGTGTGGGTCGGGGGTCAGGTCATCGCGTATGTCAATATCCAGGCCTTTTTTCATAGCAAAGTTATGTAGTATGCAACATGCACCGATGATCTGACACACGAAGGTAGGGGAATACAATAGGGCCCCCCGGACTTATCCAGGCATCGGAAACGGGACTTCAGGAGCCCAAATGTTTGCTCCACCACTGCACGGGTTTTGATGTGTGCTTCATTGTATTTTCTCTCTCCTCTGGTTTGGGGGTTCCGGAAGGAGTCATTAGATGGGGTCCCAATGCATATGCAGAGTCACCTGGAAGGGAAAAGACAGGAGAATGTTAGTCATACATGTGCGATTTCTGTTGTGCATCACGGGAGGGGATAGTCATGCCTGACTCCCTTGTCACACTCACCAACCGCCAGCTGTCCCCATACATGTTCTGGTTAAATTCTGCTGGGATGGGGCTCTGACGGTATATGAAGCTGTCATGGCTGGACCCGGGGTGTTTTGGCACGGACGTGCCATATGAGCGTTGGGCATCGGCTATCACCTGTACGTTGATGGAATGCCAATGCTTCCGATTGCGGTATATGTGCTCTGTGGCACTGGGGGGCTGTAGGGCCACATGTGTGCAATCAATGGCCCCGATGGTGCGTGGGAATCTGGCAATGTTGTAGAAATCTGTCATTGCCTTCTGCCGCAGCTCCTCAGTGGTTGGTCTGATGAACTGGTTGGACATGCGTCTGAGGATTGCGGGGACAACCTGGTGCACACATCTGCTCATGGAGGACTGTGACATCCCAGCCACCACTCCACTTGTACGCTGGAATGATCCACTTGCAAGGAAATGAAGTGTTGCCAGGACCTTCACCAGTGGCTGCACTGCTTGTGATCGGTGTGTTGGGCTGGTGATGTCATCCTGCAGGGTTGTGGTTAGTTCAAGTATTGCATCTGGGCTGAATCTGAATAGGCGATACACCTCCTCATCCCCCATGCCAAAGAGGTTCATACGAGTGCGGTATATCCTCTCACGTGGCCGCCTTCTTGGTTCCAGGGGACCCATCAGTAGTTCTAGGACCACGAGTGCCCCTGGCATGTTGGCACACAGAGGTGTTGTCCTTGCAAGTGTTGTTGTTCAGCAAGCTCCTATCGTCGGTAACGCTGCTGTAGCTGCTCTCCTGCTGACCTGTGGCCGTCTGGAGTAAAGATAAAGCAGCCTTTTGTAGAAATAACTTTGCGCCGGACGGACCAGATACGCGCGGCGCATGTAGCCAGCGTATGGTGCTAATCCGTTCGTGAATTGTGAAAAATCCCTCATTTGCATACTTGCAGGGGAAATCAATGGGCGCGACTGATGCGCCCAGCGAAAATAAACGCTGACGATACTCTGGCGTCGGAACGTTCCGCCGGTCGCAAATGAGCCGTTATTGGGCGCATCTAGTTTGGTGGGTACGGGCACATAGAAACGTCGGCGCATCAGCACAGTTACGCGGCGCATATCCAAATACTCCAGCGCAAGTGTTCGTGAATCTGGCCCTTACCTGTTACATCCCCAGCAGACCGCTAAGATCTGCTGATCAGGTTAATTTGACAGTCCCTAAATTTAGAAGAACTAAATGTGGAGGGAGGACCCTGGATGTACGAGGCTCAATATTCTGGAACTCTCTACCTCTATACTTAAGACGGGAGAAGGACTTGTTAAAGTTCAGGAAGCTTTTAAAAACGTTTTTATTTTTTCAGGTGTATGGCCCTAATTAGGGTTAGATATTAGCAGTTTTAATTTTTAATGTTATTATGTGGTTTTATACTGTTATTATGCTTTAATGTGAAATGTGTCTGTATATGTATTCGTGGTTCTATGAGCGCATCGAGGCCTTCGGGTAATGACTGCGCTCCCAAAAAGCATTTTTATAAATAAATAAATAAGGTAGAACTATAGGCAACCCTTTTTTCCCCATTTTGGGTAGAGTAAGGGAGGGTTATAGCCCCTGTCAGTTTATTGTTTACCATCCCTGTCCCATTGCGAAGATTTCTCTTCACTTCCTGCTCTATGGGCAACTAGGAAGTAAGAGGAAATCCAAGTAAATTAAGGGAATCCATTGCCCCCCCCCCCCCCGCCCCCCCCCCCCCCCAGGCCCTCAGAACTAGTGTCCTCACTCGCAAATTTCAGGGCGGGTCTTAAACAACACAGGGTGTGGTCGTAACAGGAATGGGTGGGTCATATTTAAATTAGGGGGTGCACGAGTTTAGTCAGGCCTAGGGCAGCACAAAACCTAAATACACCTCTGGTACTAGGTACTGCAAATGTAACCCAGATATATATATACACTTATGTATTTCACCAGAGATGAGTTTTTGTCGCAAGAGATGTCTGTAATTTGGCTTTAAGCTCCGTTGTAAACCTGTGAAAAAAATTTAATAAAAAAAAACACATGTAAAACATAGGCATAATGAGCTAGTATGCATAGCATACTAGCTCATTATGAAATACTTACCTTAGAACGAAGCCCCCGCAGCTTGCCCGGTCACCACTGAGGGGGCTGACATGTTCCTCCAGCCTTTCTTCCAGGTTCGCAGGCCCTTGCGCTGTGAGTGGTCGAAGCTGCATGAAGTTTCAGCACAATACTCCGAACCTTCAGAGTGCATGCGCTGACATCAAGGCTGCATACCTCCTAAAATGTTGCACGTTTAGGAGATATTCATTTTACCTACAGGTAAGCTTTATTATAGGCTTACCTGTAGGTAAAAATCACAAAGCAGGGTATACAAGCCATCAGGGTGGACTGACAACTCATGAGGCCCCCGGGCAGTAGGAGATTATGGGGCCCCCAGGCAATAGATTATGGGGCCACACAGTATACACACGCACACATACAGTATACATACACAGTATACATACACACAATACACATACACACACTAAAAAGGTACTGGAGAGGCGGGGCAGTTATATTTTAAAACACAGATTTTTGCATATTGTCCCTGGTTTTGCTAAGGCTGGCAAACCTGATTGGGCCTCATAGTGGTATGGGGCCCTCGGGCAGTGCCCCAAATGGTCAGTCCACCCCTTCAATTTCCATTAGATTTGTCTTCAACTATTTAGTGCATGATTGCATACAAATTAAAAGTGTTTAGGCTCAACCTCCTATTATATGGCTTTGGAAATCTAAAGGATTTCTTTTGTACAAGAAAATTGTATAATGTATGGCCAGCCATAAACCCCAGCACTGGACTGTCCCTTGGTGTCCTCACGTCCAGTGAAGGGCTATGATCCTTGCTTCAGTCTTCATAACGTCACAGGACCTTAGACCATTGGAATTTAGAAAAAAAGGGGTTGTAGGGAGTGGTCCATCAGTATGGAGGAGACTGTGGAAGCAAAGGATTAGGTACCATATTTATCGGCATATAACGCACACTTTTTTCCCCTTAAAAACAGGGGAAAATCGCGGGTGCGCGTTATACGCCGATCCCCTGTCTTTGAGCGTCGCCACCAACATATACCGAGCGCAAAAAAGAAAATATGGGGAGGGTAACAAACCCTGGGACTTTGAAGGTGTCACAATGAAAAATAGATCCAAACAGATATAATAAATAAACAACAATTTATTGATTCACATACAAAATAGATAAAAAGGAGATTCAAACAATTATGATTAAATCCCTGGAGACATATACGGCTTCAGTAAAGAGCAACAGCAAAACCTGTATAGTGGATGCCCAACATGTTTCACTGAATAGAGCTTCATCAGGAGCGTATACAGGATATACTAGAAAATAGAAAATAATCCATAAGGAGTTGAGCATTTTTAAATAGTGCTTAATTACAAATTCAATTGGAAAATGGCATAATTCTCAGAAATAATATGATGTAATAGTCGTTGGAAAAAACAAAATAAGGGGAAGGGGAGGGAAAAACAACAAGGTTTGTGATAACAATAACTGATACATATACAAAGACAAAAACAGATGTAAATACATCAAGTAATTGGCATTGAGCAACCTAACTTACCTATCTGGGCCACACACACAATCCAAATACATTGCATGGAAAAATTATATTTGAAGTGTATAGGAAGATACAGAAGAAATTCCAGAAGGTTGCCAACGTCTGCCCACGAGCTGACCCCTGTGATCCCGGTCCGTCCAAATAACAAAATCACCGGCTACAGTAAATCAAAACGAAATTAATAAATCAAGGGAATCGAAAATTGGCTACAGCTGAGAAGCAAGCAGACCAATGCAGATTCTAATAAGGCACAAAATCCGTATTTGGCCAACTAGAGGCTAGATATTGAAAGGAAGTACCTGATCCTTTAAACGAGGAGCATAGGGTCAATGTTGATCTGGCTGCAGTAATATAGAGCGCTTCAAAAATTGGTAGTCCCCACTGCCACCAGGTTATGAACAGCAAGTAATGCAGTCATATTTTTGAATAGCTGTTTGAAAAAACAGCAAACAGTCACTATAGATAATTAAATTTACTAGTAGTGAAAATGATTGGGGTTCAAAATACAGTCTAACCCACAGGGAAGGCTACACATGGATGCCAAAGATACACTAACCAAGATTTTTTTAAATGAAGTCCATACCTGGGAGTGGAAGCTTGTGTCCATATGCGGAAAAGTCCGGCTGTGAACCACAGACATATCAATACAGGGGGCGAGCAGCCCAGTCAGGGATAGCAGCCATCGCTGCGCTTTTAAATACCCCCACGAGCAGCGTCTGACGTCACCGCCGGAGGTGGGCTGATCGCAGATGTCCAAGGAGACATCTCCAATTGGTTGCCCAGGACGCCGAGTGGCCGCATGTGCACAATAGGCAGCCACCCGCCTGAAGAGGCGTGCCAGACGACCGCACATGCGTAGAGAGCGGCACGGGCGTCACTAGTGACGCCGATGTCTCGGACGCCATCTTAGAAGCTGGAAAAACACCCAGAAAGATGGCTGGGGAGCATGGCCAAGTAAGCTGGCCACCTAACAGGATGGAAAATGGGCAAAAACCCAGGGGGGGGGGGACGGAAAACAACCAGGGGCCTGGGAAGAGGCAAGAAAAGACAGTGGTATATATTCAATACCAATATAATTAGGCTATTAGGCATTCAAAATCGGATATCTTCAAATACATAGGGTAAAGAGTATGGACTCTTCTAAAAGGTACACATGACCTAATATTAAATGTATTGCTAATAAAGCATATAGGATTGAGTAGCCCAGAGGTTTGGTCGGGAAGCCCAGCAATGCATCCATGTTATACAATATTTTAGCTGAATTAAAATAAACATCAAAGCATTTCATTTATACCCCGATCTCCACATAGTCAAAATGGAAGAAAAGAGGAAAAACTTGAAAAAAGAAAAAGAAAAGAAAAAAGTTAAATAAATGGTTTAAAACTGAAACCATCATTTAACCCCGGATATTTAAGGGCAGATAGCTGATGGATCCATTTAGCTTCTTTTTGGAGAAGCTGTTTGTCGTAATTACCCCCCCCCCCCCCCCGATATGTTCTAATGCAAAAAAATGCATCCGAAAACTATCAAAATTGTGGAATAGACCAATGTGTTGGCTAATTGGGGTTTCCATCTTTTTTTTTCAGAATTAAGGATACGTGATCCCGGATATGATAAAAGAAGGGTCTCTTTATTTTCCCAATGTAGAAGGCATTGCAGGTGCACTGCATGATGTAGACAATGCCTACTGATTGGCAATTGGCTGAAAAGTGAGGTTTGTGTATATGTCCATCTGGGAGCAGGATGGTAGCTGCTGAGTGGATATATCTGCAATAGGGACAGTTGTGGCATGGTCTGGTACCCATCAATCCTGTCGGAATGGACTTCCGAGAGGAGTGATGGCTGTGGACCAGATTGTCCTGAAGGGACCTTGATCTACTGAAGGTAATTTGGGGGTGTGTGTTCAAGAGTTTAGACACCGCCTCATCCCCCATCAACAGGTACCAGTGTTTTTGGAGAATCTCCCGTATCTGTCGGTGGTGGCCAGAGAAACGGGTAATGCCCCTGGTTCCTGGGTTGGATTTTTCAGGTTTAGGATCATGGAGAAGTGAGCGTCTGCTTTTAAGTTTGGCTCTGGCAAATGCCTTCTTGAGGCACTTATTGCTATAACCCCTTTCTTGGAAACGCCTCTGTAGTGATTGGGCTCCCCGTATGAAGTCAGACTCAGAACTACAGTTTCGTCTGATCCTGAGGTATGGTCCATACGGGATGCTGGATACTAGGGGTCCAGGATGGGAAATAGAGGCGTGTAAAAGGGCATTCCCTGCTGAAGGTTTCCGGAATAGTGAGGTTCCAATGGTTACATCCTTTAGGATTTGGATCTCCAAATCCAGAAAAGTAAGCTTGTCTTGGCTTGTCTCAAATGTGAATTTTAAATTAAACTCATTAATTTTGAGACTGTCAATAAATGCCACCAGGTCCTCTTGTGAGCCCGTCCAAACAAAAAAAAATGTCATCAATAAAACGCCGCCAGAGTGGGATTTTCTCAAGGTGTAGCTGAATAGCATCTTGGTGAAAAAGGTTGCGCTCCCATCCCCCCAGGTACAGGTTTGCGTAGGAGGGGCACACTTGGTCCGCATAGCAACACCCTGCACCTGGAGGAAGTGGGAGCCACCAAATAAAAAGATATTGTTGGTCAAAATAAAATTCAGCAGGTCTAGGATAAACTGGTTGTACTGGGGTGAGGCCTCGCTGCTCTTCGAGATGAAGCCCTCCACAACCCACACCCCCAGTGTGTGGGGGATGGAGTTGTAAAGGGCCTAAACATCAAGAGAGACAAGCCAAGAACCAGGAGGTACATTAATACCATCCAAGGTCCTCAGAAGGTCCCCAGTGTCCTGCAGGTAGGACACCAGGCCCTCCACATGTGGCCTCAGATACTCGTCCACCATTTCACTGTTTTTTCCAGTCAATGATTCATTTCCTGAAACTATCGGCCGTCCAGGTGGTTGATGAGCATTTTTATGAATTTTTGGAAGCGCATACAATGTCGGTGTGCGCAGAAAGGGAACATTGATAAACTTGCAGGTCTGTTTGGTAATTAGGCCCTTGTGGTATGCTGCACCAATTAGTTTTTGATAAAGAGAGGTGGTTAGTTTGAGGTGACTAGCTGAGACCTTGCGATACCATTATTTGTTGTTGAGTATCGCATGTACCATTAGTTCATATTGGGAACTGTCCATCACCACTAGATTACCGCCTTTGTCTAAAGGCTTGATTACAATATTGGGATTTTGTTGTAGGGTAACTAAGGCTGATTTCTGGGCAGGCGTTAAATTCATTTGGGATGGATTCTGCCATTTAGTTTGTTTGGTGACCTGATTGGTAAAGGCCCACACACCCCTGCAGGGTAGGGAACATCTTAGATTTTGGCTTATAGTTTTTCTTGATGGATGTTATAGGAGAAGGGTTGGATTTGGGACCGAAAGAGGAGGAAGGTTCACATGCATCCTCAATTTTGTCTGCCTCAGACAGATCGACTTCATCTATATGTCCCTCCTCCCACAATTCCATAAGTTCCTCAATGGCCTTAATATCCTCTAATATCCTCTATGGTCATTTGATCCCACAGAGGATTGTCAAAATTGGTGGAGTTGATTGCAGGCTTGGGTTTATCGAACATAATTTTTAGCATCAGTTTCAAAACGCCACCGCCGACATATACAGAGCCCAGTACATTCGGGTACACTCGGCTAGGCTTGGCCACGCTTGACTCCGCTCACGATCACGCCCTGCGAGAGGAGCAGAGAGTGGCCGAGCCTAGCCGAGTGTACCCGAGTGTACTGCGCTCGGTATATGTCGGCGGCGGTGCTTGGAGACAGCTCGGAGACAGCGCGGGAGAAGCGGGGAGGACACCAAAAAGGCCGAAGACGGGAGCCGGACCAGAAAAGGCCGCCGATGGACGCCGGGCAAGACACCGAAGAGGGACATTCAAACTGTAAGTAATTTTTTTTTCAGAAAATTTCCCCTCCTAGAACTGGGTGCCTGCTATACGCCGATGTGCGCTATACCCAGATAAATACGGTAAGTAAAATTGTTTGGTTCAAACTGCTGCGCTGTGATATGTTGCAAATTTGTTCCGTATTTTTGTCCTGTGTGAGGTGCGAATTTACTGAAAATTCCAGGAGTTTGACACAGCTGTAATTGATGTTCTAGCCAATGAAATCATGTTAATGTCTAATGTAAAAAATAGTGTTAACTTCCTGTTTTTTGTGGAGAGTAGTGTGGTGGAATTTGCACATACCTGAACCAACAATGCGATTCCAGAATGATTTACATTGATGTCTATGTAGACTAAATTTGTAAATGCAACGCTGTAAACTTGCACAAGACCCTTTTTATTATCGCATTAGTAGAGGAAATCGCAACGTATAGATGTGAAGAACCGTCATTGAAAACAATTACTTTTTGGATGACATGCAAATCTAGTTTTTTTTTTTAACGCATCGCATTCACTATCAACTTGCACCAGTGTGAACCAGGCCTAAAGTGTAACTATAATTTTGAAGATTTTCTTTGTGTCACATAAAAAAAATCATGCAGAATTGAATTCATGAACAGCATAAAATGTATACTTTTTACCTACAGTAACACTACCTTTTTTTAATTTAAATTAAAAATATTTTAAAACTTTTGTCCAACTTTTTTTCATATATTGCAAATAAAAGAACATTTTTCTTTCAAGACAATAGTTCTAAAAGAAAGCCTTTTGTACTGAAAAAAGGTATATGTTACTTAAAGCAGTTCTATGGTCATAGCATACACTTTCATTTTATAACATCAATATTGTAATAACGATACAAGCAATAGTTATTATTGACAATCCAATATAAGCTTACTTAAAAAACATCCTTTCATGTTCTGTCTGCTGGCCATCTCTTTCCACAACTTCCTGGATTCCTTGCATGCTTTGCAGCTTCTCATCTGCTGATTATTTTTATTTTCGAATGACTACATACATATCTCCCAATAGTCCCGGGCACCTTCATTCCGGGACAATATAGTGTCCTGGAATTGCCTCCTAGGCCGATCTAATGCCCCCTAAAATAGCCCTTGCATTACTGACTGGCGGAAAACCCCTTTTACTTTATTTTCTGGCCCCTGGCTCACTGCCCAAACTGGTTGCTAGCCATGGCCCGCCTCGAGTCTAGCAACCAGTGACATCACTAGGAGGAGAGAGGCAGAGACCCAGCATTCACAGCTAAGTGCACTTTTGAGCCGGGGGCGGAGTCGGAAGGAGGAGCTGGCGGTCCTAGGTACAGAGATGACTTTCAGCGGCTGTAGGAGAAAGATCGGTTCTCCTATATGCTTCCCCCACCGGCCCTCCTATCCAGCTTGGTGCTAGGGTGACCATGTGTCCCGGATTGCCTGTGACAGTACCGCATTCTGCAGGTCTGTCCCGGGCACCTTCACTCCGGGACAATACAGTGTCCCGGAATGAAACTGACACAGGTCCCAGCATGAACCCCTCAGAGCTTAAGATGTGACACCCCCCCAAAACTAGTGAAGAACTACAGGTCCCAGCATATGTAACAGAGTGGCCCGTGACACCCAGAGACTTTTGAAGGATGGGGGGTACTCCTGTGCCAGCTTCACCAATAACTCTTGGGTCTAGGGTCACCCTATGTCCGATAGGGGCATAGGGTGACTAAGAAATTATATCTCAGATTACATAAGATGGGACATTACTGATAATTCATGTATTGCAGGATATCTTGAGATATTACAAGTTGTTCCTTATGAACAGGTCAATAGTCTATTGACGTGTTAATTAAGTCTGCTCCTAGATATTTCATTGTGTGATGCTAATAACACTGTTTTGTGTGAAAATACTATTGATGATAAGATGTGGAATGTGATTGAGCACCCTCTAACGATCAGACGTCTCTTTTCAGGTGTATTGGATTAGCATGTCAATTACGTCTACAAAAGGAATGTGCATTATGCAGGTGAATAGCTTATTGTCAGAGACGGGACGTCTGGGGAATGACTAATATTTAACTCACCTGAATGTCATTGTCTAAGAGAGTGTGTGTGTATTAAGTTCCTTGTGTAGTGTGCTGGGTGGAGTTGATTCATTGTTCACTTGGGGTCTAAAACTGTATATTACTAGCTGAGTGTACAATTAAAAGTATTCATACATTTTGAAACCAGAGACCAGAGTGTGTGAGTCTCGGTTGTTCTGGGAAATGGAATGGATCGTGTCTTCTGGTTTGTCGGAGTGTCGGATAAGCTGTCTTTGGTTGGTGGAAAATCATAAACGGTGGTGACCGTTACAGCATAGATCTGTGTAAATTATGGGGTCACACACTTAGATCTCACAGGTTCATGCTGGGAGTTTCAAAATGGGGGGGGGGTGTCACATCTTTAGATATCATCGGTTCATGCTGGGATTGGTAGTCCTTTACTTGGGGGGGGTGACCTCCCAAAAGTTAAGGACTACTGGTCCCAGCATGAACCCCCCCTCCCCAGAGCTGAAGATGTGAGACCCCCTGCCCCCCAAATAGTGAAGAACTAAAGGTCCCAGCATGAACCTGTGAAATCTATGGGATCACACACTTAGATCTCAGGGGTTTCATGCTGGGTGTTGTAGTCCTTCAAATTGGGGGGGGGTAACATCTTTATATATTAGGAGTTCATGCTGGGACTTGTAGTCCTTCGCTTGTGGGGAGAATGTGACCCCCAAAAGTAAAGGACTACAGGTCCCACCATGAACCCCTCAGAGCTGAAGATGTGAACTACAGTTCTCAGGATGTGGAAACTATGGGGGGGGGTCACAATTTTTTTCTATAAAAAGTTATCTTTTAGGAAGGGGGGGTGTCCCTGAATGGCAGTTTGGAAATGTGATCACCCTACTTGGCGCTAGCTGCATCCACACTGTAGAGGCAAACAGTCATCCGTACCTAGGACCGCCAGCTCTGCCCCAACTCTGCCCTCGACTCTGGGTCTTGCTTGAAGGCTGTTCCTGCCCTGGAAAGGTAGGAGAAATGCTCCCTGCAGGGCGGTGCATTGAAAACGCTCATGGTCACCCTGCTTCCTGCCACACTGGCCTCTTCCAGTCATGCTGTCCCCCCCATACTGCCCTCCACTTTGGCTGCCCCCCTCCCATCTTACTGCCCTCCACTACCACCCCTCCTATCATACTGCCTTTTGCTACCACCCCTCCCATCATTCTGCCCTCCGCTAGACCCCACCTATCATACTGCCCTCTGCTACCATCCTTCCCATCATACTGCCCTCCTCAACCACCCCTTCCATACTGTAATTTTGCCCTCCGCTACCTACCCTCCTATCATACTGCCCTCCGCTACTACCCCTCCCATCATTCTACTGGCCGCTACCACCACTCCCATCATACTTGTGGCAAACCTAGCCACTTCTAGAACGCTGGACGTTACATGTCAAAAGGTTGTCTGTATTCTGCTGGGTCTTATGTGGGCATAGTAATTGGTATGCTGGCAGCCGTAAGCCACTAGCATTCAAGTACTTAGTTTTATGTTGCCCAATCAGTGTTCGGCAGTTTTAAACCGAACTCCCACAACACATAACCCCAGACCCCAGCTATCAACCGACTTTTCCCTCATGCAGCAATGCCTGATGGGAGAATTATCCAAACTGTTAAGTTCCCCATCTGGTCCTCCCTGTATTACCCCTGTTAAATCTATTTGGCTGTTTGGAAACCCCTTGCATGGGGAATTATATAAATATGGAAGCCTGTGAATAAAAAGTCAGTTGACTCTCAGAGCTGTGTGTTGTCCGGTTACTGGGGAGATTTGGGACATTGCCTTACTTGTCAATGCTGACTGTGGATTTACCCTGGTTACCAGCGGAGATCGTGGAGTTAAATATTGTACTCCGCTACATTTGGTGGCAAGCGACGGGATCCAACCTTACAGCCGATAAGCGCAATTCGTGCAATGTGAACTACCGATGTAAATGGAGACGGATTATTCTAGGCTAAAGCGGCAGACATTAAAGGAACTGCTAGAAGCCAGGGGTAAGGTAGCCAGCAACAAATCCAAAGCTGTACTAACTGCCGAGCTGATGGAGGGAGACAGAGCCCGCAGTGCTACACCACCAGCAGCCATGGAAGAAACCCTCTACCAGAGAGAAATGAGGACCAGGCTGGAATTTTTGCCACAGCCTATATCAGATGCCATGCTGCACATGGTAATGGCGAATGTGCAGGAGTACGTGATGGCACACAGTCCGCAGTATACACAATCTCGAGCAGAATCCACTACTGGGTCACTCTACAACCAGGTAAAACCCAAAATTCCCTATCATGCCTTTAAAATGTTTTGCGAGGAGAAGGATGAGATTGATGGGTATTTACAGGATTTTGAGAGACTGTGTGATTTACATGACTTGGAACGGACAGTATGGGTCCCATTGCTAGCAGGCAAGCTGGCAGGTCGGGCAGCAGAAGCATATCGCGCTGTACCCAGTGAGGACAGCAAGGATTATGATAAAGTGAAGCGAGCGATATTAGAGAGATACACCATTACTCCAGAGGCATACCGGCGCAAGTTTAGAAACCTACGCAAACCAGAGAAGGATTCACATGCTGAATGGGCACACAAGCTGGACCAAGCTTCCCAAGGGTGGATACAAGCCAGCCAAGCCACTACTATGGAGGAATTGAGACAGTTAATGCTGTCGGAGCAATTCTTCAACGGTTTGTCCCCAGAGGCACAAGAATGGGTGCGAGACAGGAAACCTCTCACCCTAACCGAAGCGGCTCGATTAGCGGATCAGCATTTTGATGCAAGGAGACATCATGGGCCCCTAACCAAGAGTTATCCTCGACCCGCGGGACCACCCAGTACTCTACCACCCCCCGGTCTCACAGCCTCCCCTTTTCGTCAATCCCAAGGGACTTTACCACCACCCTCCAGATATAACGGACGTGCCAACATCCAATGCCACACCTGCAAACAGTGGGGACATATGGCACGCGAGTGCACCCAAAACCGGGGCAGACCCGCCTGGAACCAAGGCCGACCGAACCCGGCACCAAGGGCTGCTGCCCATCATTATCAACGGGAGCCGGCCACTCAAGAGATGTTGAGCATTCCAACGGAAGAACCCCTGGGAATCTTGCATGAGGTGATGACAGTCCGAGCCACGGATAACCGGCAGCATCATCGACAGCCAGTGACCTTGGAGGGGAAAGAAGTCCAGGGACTTCGGGATTCAGGAGCTACTTTAACCTTGATAGCACCCCATTTGGTCCCTGACTCGGCACACACTGGCGGATCAGTGGCAGTACGAGTGGCAGGGGGAGCAGTGTACCGACTACCCATTGCCAAAGTACATTTGGATTGGGGTGTGGGAGGGGGGACGGTAGAAGTGGGCCTCATGCAAAATTTACCAGCAGATGTTATGCTGGGAAATGACTTGGGCCAGATGACCTCTGCTTTTGTACCCCAGGCCCCATACCAGGAAGCCCATCCAGTGACCACACGGCAACAGGCTCGCACCACGGTTCCACCGACACACTCTGAAGCTCCGGTAAGAGACCATGACCCCCACACGACACGTATGTCCTGGGATACCCCGACTAAGTTTGAGGCCGAGGTGAGGTCAGACCCCACGCTACAGGTATACAGGGACAGGGTACACGCTGACCAGGCTGGGCTAGAGGGGGAGCGGTACACCTGGGAGAAAGGGCTACTTTACCGCATTGCTGAAAGAGGAGTGGGAGGGTCGGCCACAGTAATGACTAAACAGTTAGTGGTTCCCCAGAAATATAGGCAAGAACTGCTTCGGATTGCCCACGACATTCCCCTGTCTGGGCATCTGGGGATGACACGTACCCGATACAGGTTGACCCACGCTTTCTTCTGGCCAGGGATCTCCAAGGATGTGAGGCAATACTGCACCTCCTGTGACATTTGCCAGCGAGTAGGCAAGCGAGGTGACCGCCACAAAGCCAAGTTATGTCCTCTTCCCATTATTGAAGAACCCTTCAGTAGGGTGGCCGTAGATATAGTGGGGCCCTTACCAAAACCCAGTCCCTCCGGGAAAAGATATATTTTAACTGTAGTGGACTATGCCACCCGGTACCCCGAGGCTATAGCCCTCACCAACATTCATGCCGAAACTGTGGCAGAGGCCTTAATGAAAATATTTTCCAGGGTCGGGTTTCCCCAAGAAATCATATCCGATAGAGGCACCCAGTTCACCGCTGAGGTAACCCAACAACTATGGAAGATATGTGGCATTAAGCCAATAGTAAATTCGGCGTACCACCCCCAGTCCAATGGTCTATGCGAAAGGTTTAATGGTACGCTGAAGCAGATGCTCCGTACATTTGGAGAGGCTCATAAAGACTGGGAGCGCTTTCTACCCCATCTGCTCTTCGCTTATAGAGAGGTACCCCAAGAGTCAACAGGGTTTTCCCCTTTTGAATTACTGTTTGGGAGAAGGGTGCGAGGGCCACTAGACCTAATTAGAGAGCATTGGGAGGGGGAGAGTAGCCCAGACGGAACCCCTATTGTATCCTACGTACTGGAGTTCAGGGACCGTCTGGAGGCGCTAACCCAGGCTGTGCGCACCAACCTCCGGGCGGCCCAACAACGTCAGCGCCGCTGGTACGATAGGGGAGCCAGAGACCGCAGCTTTCAGGTGGGACAAAAGGTTTTGATTTTAAAACCGGTCCGCACAGACAAGCTGCAGGCCATCTGGCAAGGCCCATACCAGGTGGTGGAACAGAGATGTGACACCACCTATGTGATTGGCCCCTGCTCAGGGGTAGGGGAGAGACGCATGTTCCACGTGAATATGCTCAAACCATACCATGAGAGGATAGAGGATGTGGCCGCCATATGCGCTTCCGCCTCGGAGGATCAGGAGAATCTGCCACTACCTGACCTCTTAGAACAGGAGGGACAGACGGAGCCCTCCAAGGGGGTTCAGCTGGGGGAGCGGCTAAGCCCTCAGGAGCGTGCCCAGGTACAAGAGCTGATTGTAGCTAAAGGGGCTACCTTCTCCAATTTACCTGGGTACACTCCGCTGGCCACTCACCGAGTCGAGACCCCGGGACAGCTACCTATGCGGCAAACCCCATATCGTGTCCCTGAAGCAGTCAGGACGCATATGAAGACTGAGATTGACGAGATGTTGCAGCTGGGGGTTATCGAACCTTCCGATAGCCCCTGGGCATCGCCAGTAGTGCTGGTACCAAAGAAGGATGGCACGACACGTTTCTGTGTCGACTACCGGAGGCTAAATGACAAAACGGTGTCTGATGCCTATCCGATGCCCCGGATAGACGAGCTGCTGGATAAGATGGCACGGGGCCGGTATCTCACTACCATAGACTTATGTAAGGGATACTGGCAGATTCCACTGGCCGAGGAGGCCATCCCCAAGTCGGCGTTTGTCACCCCGTTTGGCCTGTATCAATTTCGGGTCATGCCATTCGGGATGAAGAACGCTCCGGCAACTTTTCAGCGGATGGTCGATCGGTTATTGGACGGATTCCAGGAATACGCATGTGCCTATTTAGACGACATCGCCATATTTAGCCAGACCTGGGCAGAGCACCTACAACACATAGGGGCCATTCTAGATCGTATTGGAGAGGCAGGGTTAACACTGAAACCCAGCAAGTGTCATATAGGGATGGCCGAAGTGCAGTACTTGGGCCACCGGGTGGGGAGCGGGCGACAGAGACCCGAACCAGCTAAAGTTGAAGCCATAGCTGAATGGCCCACCCCCAGGACGAAAACCCAAGTGCTAGCGTTTCTAGGTACTGCGGGGTACTATAGAAAATTCGTACCCAATTATAGTGCCCTGGCCAAACCCTTGACTGACTTGACACGCAAGAACCTGCCCTGACAGGTTGTCTGGGCCCCAGAGTGTGATCAGGCATTCCAACAACTAAAGACTGCTCTAACTAATGCCCCTGTACTTGCTGCTCCTGATCCAACTAAAAGATTCCTTGTCCATACGGACGCTTCAATGTTTGGATTGGGAGCAGTGCTGAGCCAAGTGGGAGCCGATGGCGGAGAACACCCCGTAGCTTACCTGAGCCGAAAGTTATTGCCACGAGAAGTAAGCTACGCCGCCATTGAGAAGGAATGCCTGGCCGTGGTGTGGGCCCTCAAAAAGTTGCAGCCGTATTTGTATGGACAACCTTTTTCGCTACTCACAGATCACAACCCATTGGTGTGGCTAAACCGTGTGGCGGGAGACAATGCCCGGCTGCTGCGCTGGAGTTTGGCGCTGCAGCCGTTTGACTTTACAATCCACTACCGACCAGGGAAGCAAAACGGTAACGCCGACGGGTTATCTAGACAAACTGAACTTGAAAAGTGATCTGTGAAATTACACCCCCGGACATCCCCAAGCCGATCCGTTGGGATCAGACTGTGTATGCCGGCTTGGTTCTGGGGGAGCATTGTGGCAAACCTAGCCACTTCTAGAACGCTGGACGTTACATGTCAAAAGGTTGTCTGTATTCTGCTGGGTCTTATGTGGGCATAGTAATTGGTATGCTGGCAGCCGTAAGCCACTAGCATTCAAGTACTTAGTTTTATGTTGCCCAATCAGTGTTCGGCAGTTTTAAACCGAACTCCCACAACACATAACCCCAGACCCCAGCTATCAACCGACTTTTCCCTCATGCAGCAATGCCTGATGGGAGAATTATCCAAACTGTTAAGTTCCCCATCTGGTCCTCCCTGTATTACCCCTGTTAAATCTATTTGGCTGTTTGGAAACCCCTTGCATGGGGAATTATATAAATATGGAAGCCTGTGAATAAAAAGTCAGTTGACTCTCAGAGCTGTGTGTTGTCCGGTTACTGGGGAGATTTGGGACATTGCCTTACTTGTCAATGCTGACTGTGGATTTACCCTGGTTACCAGCGGAGATCGTGGAGTTAAATATTGTACTCCGCTACAATACTGTCCTCCACTTCCCCCTCCCATCATACTGCCCTCCACTACTACCCCCTCTTATCATACTGCCTTCCACTACCCCCCTTCCATCATACTGCCCTCCACTACCACCCTTCCTATCATACTGCCCTCCACTACCACCCTTCCCATCATACTGCCTCCACTACCAACCCTCACATCATACTGCCCTCTACTACTACCCCACCCATCATACTTCCCTCCACTACCACCCCCTCCTATCATACCGCCCCCCCCATCATACTGCCCTCCACTGCCCACCTCCCATCTTAGCTTATCCCAGAATGCTGCACTCTGTACATAGCTCATCCCAGAGCACTGCACTCTGTACGTAATGCACTCCAAAACCCTACATTCTTGTATCCTTTTTTTAAATGAATGTGTCGGGGTTTGTATGTATCCTTGAGACTCTTGCTTGTGGAACAATAATAAAAGCATATTTTATAGGTACAAGGAAGCCCAAGTTTATTTAGTGATGCCTCTTAAGCTCCTCCCACTGTCAGAAGTTTGACCATGCCCACATTTGCAGCGGTGCACTATGCAAGGTTACTTCTTTCCTCAAGTGTCCCTCATTCTGAAGTTCAAAAGTTGGGAGGTATGTATATATCCCATGGTACCTTGCTGCCTGCATGCTGTTATTCCTGTACTGACCCCGCTGTCACAGTCCGTGCCAAGCAGATGGCGTGGCGTGGTCATGGCCCATGTGGCTCTGGGTGGTATTGAAGCTGGGACCTCTCTGTTGCTGCTTCGGTTCTTTACTTCTGAGCCACTCTTCAGTTTGGTATTCTGCTTGCTTTCCAGCTAAGGTGGTTCTGAATGAGGTGCTGATCACCTTTCTCTGGAAATCCTTGCAATCTGCACCTGTCTCTCCTGGTCCAGCAGAGGCAGGTTACCCAATCAACTAGGGTATAAAACACTGCCTCACTCTGAGGGATTTGTCAGTTCATTGTCCTGTCATTGCCAAAGGTGCCTGTGCTTTGTTCCAGCTACAAGACTGACTCCGGCTTCTGACCCTGGCTATGTTTATCCTGAATTCTGGAATCCCTGAATACGGCTTAACTTTGACCATCCTTTGGCAAGCCCCTGTGCACAGACTCGCAGCCCAGGTAGCTTCTTACTTTGTTACCGTGTGCTGTGTGTATTTGTAAGAGTGAGCATACAACTCTGCAATATGGACTCCAGCCAAGGTAAGCCCTTACACCCGCCTCTTGAAACTCCTCCTCTTAGCACCTCTGTATTTCAGAAAGCAGGCACTGTGAAATAATAATTAATATATGTCACAGGAGTGAATATGTGGGGATCTTCACAAAATAAGATGACAAACTTTAAGGCCATACTAGGAGTATGCTAAAAAATAAAAATAAAAAAATAAATAAATAATTAATACATTTTACATATTGAACATAAAAAAGCTCTAATCCAGGACAAAGTTATCACCCGTAGCAGAAATGTAAAAATGACAGTTAAAGAATATCCTACCAAAGATGAAACTCCTATTGCAGGGGGTCCCACATGGAATAGAAATATATTTTGATTATGTTTATTAAAAAAAAAGTTATATACAGTATGTGTGTGTGTGAATATATATATATAAAATTGTAATGTTGGGGGTTATTAGCTCTTGCGGTATATGTGTTTTTTCCAGTGATTCACGCCAGCCAGGAACTATATTTAAGGGCGTGGTAGCCCATTTTTATTAAAAAGGCAAAAATAATTCCAAACAAACTTTTTCCTACGCAGGGGGTTTTCTCCATCAAATACACAACAGAAAATGCTAGCCCACCTGGCTCTCTGTAGCAGTACCTCTGCTCTTTATCCTGGTCATCCAGACCAGCAGACTCCTCAACATAGACTGCTTCCCTTCAGCGTCTACAGCTCTGCCTCTTGCAGTTACCAACGTTCTGGCTGCCTCCTACAGCCTCTCTGACTTCTGGAGACCTGCTGTCTCCAACTGGGAGCCATGAGGTCTTCCCACACACTCATTATAAAGGGCTGTGCTTACCTGAGCACACACCCTGTTGGTCATCCACAAAATATGGATACAGGGTTGGAGATCCTGTCCCACCCAAGACACAATGGAATCTCCACACTACAGAGCCCCATGATGAAATACCAAAACCTGGAGACAGCTTCAAAAGAAGTCTTCTCCAGTCCACAGCTATGCTCTGTAGTCTTGCACCTCTGAAGTGTGCATACCCTGTGTCCATTTTACAGTGACAGTAGCTCCTACTTTTATATATATATATATATATATATATATTACTCTTTCTTGTGGGGTCCCAGGGTGGACTTGTACGAAAAGCATTAAATAAATCTAGTAAGCAGGGAATACGATTTCTGGGATCATTCCGATCACCTACAGTGGAACACCTCCAGGTCTGCATATTATAAAGCCTCGTACACACGATCGGATTTTCCACAGTCAAAACGTCAGACTTTTGTTCCGAAGGGCGTGTGCCTGGATTTTGTCTTATACAGACGGCACACAATTGTTGGCCAACAAACACAAACCTGCTAATGTCGTGTTTGGTGAGCATTAACTTATAAAGATAAAATGATCTGGCCTTTATGGAAGAGTGGCAAGAAGAAAGCCATTTCTTAAAGATATCCATAAAAAGTGTCATTTAAAGTTTGCCACAAGCCACCTGGGAGACACACCAAACATGTGGAAGAAGGTGCTCTGGTCAGATGAAACCAAAATCAAACTTTTTGGCAACAATGCAAAACATTATGTTTGGCGTAAGAGCAACGCAGCTCATCACCCTGAACACACCATCCCCACTGTGAAACATGGTGGTGGCAGCATCATGGTTTGGGCCTGCTTTTCTTCAGCAGGGACAGGGAAGATGGTTAAAATTGATGGGAAGATGGATGGAGCCAAATACAGGACCATTCTGTAAGAAAACCTGATGGAGTCTGCAAAAGACCTGAGACTGGGACGGAGATTTGTCTTCCAACAAGACAATGATTCAAACCATAAAGCAAAATCTACAATGGAATGGTTCACAAATAAACATATCCAGGTGTTAGAATGGCCAAGTCAAAGTCCAAACCTGAATCCAATTGAGAATCTGTGGAAAGAACTGAAAACTGCTGTTCACAAACGCTCTCCATCAAACCTCACTGAGCTTGAGCTGTTTTGCAAGGAGGAATGGGCAAAAATTTCAGTCTCTCGATGTGCAAAACTGATAGAGACATACCCCAAGCGACTTATAGCTGTAATCGCAGCAAAAGGTAGCGCTACAAAGGGAGCTGAATAATTTTGCACGCCCAATTTTTCAGTTTTTTTATTTGTTAAAGTTTGAAATATCCAATAAATTTTGTTCAACTTCATTAATTGTGTCCCACTTGTTGATTCTTCACAAAAAATTACAGTTTTATATCTTTATGTTTTGAAGCCTGAAATGTGACAAAAGGTCGCAAAGTTCAGGGGGGCCGAATACTTTCGCAAGGCACTGTATGCAGTGAAACTTATATTTTTATTTTATTTTCCCTGTATCTCAAATTAAAAAACGGGAACATATTGGGGTGATTTACTAAAATTGGAGCATTCAGAAACTGGTCCCCAGTCAGTTTCTAGCTTCAGCTTGTTCAGTTAAAGTGGTTGTAAACCCTTACAGACCACTTTCACCTACAAGCCTAGATTAAAGGGGTTGTAAAGGTTCGTTTTTTTTTATTTTCTAAATAGATTCCCTTAACCATTTAAGGACCTGCCGCATGACGATATACGTTGACAGAATGGCATGGCTGGGCACAAGGGCGTACATGTACGTCACCTTTAAGAACCTAGCCGTGGGTCCCGTGCCAAAGCTACGTGACTGCGCCCGCGGGACCCGCGGACCCGATCGCCGCCGGTGTCTAGCGATCGGGTCAAAGTAGCTTGTCACTGATCACCTGTTCCCTGTCATAGGGAAGGACGATCAATGACATCACACGTCCAGCCACGCCCCCCTAGAGTAAGAAACGCACATTAGGTCATACTTAATCCCTACAGAGCCCCCTAGTGGTTAACACCTTCACTGCCATTGTAATTTTCACAGTAATCGGTGCATTTTTATAGCATATTGTCGCTGTGAAAGTGACAATAGTCCCAAAAATGTGTCAAAAGTGTCCAATGTATCCACCATAATGTCGCAGTCACGAAAAAAAAAAAGCTGATCGCCACAATAACTAGTAAAAAAAAAAAAATTAATAAAAATGCCATAAAAACTATCCCCTAGTAAACGCTATAACTTTTGCGCATACCAATCAATAAACGCTTATTGCGGGAAAAAAAAAATATGTAGAAGAATACATATCGGCCTAAACTGAGGAAAAAAAAATGTTAAATATATTTTTGGGGGATATTTATTATAGCAAAAAGTAAAAAATATTGATATATATATATATATATATATTTTCAAAATTGTCTCTATTTTTGTTTATAGAGCAAAAAATTAAAACCGCAGAGGTGATCAAATACCACCAAAAGAAAGCTCTATTTGTGGGAAAAAAAAGGACGTCAATTTTGTTTGGGAGCCACGTCGCACGACGTGCAATTGTCAGTTAAAGCAACACAGTGCTGAATCGCAAGAAGGGGCCAGGTCCTTAACCTGCATAATGGTCTAGGTCTAGAGCATTGTTGGTCCACTTCTAATGGCCAGATTCAGAAAGTGTTACGATGGCGTATCAGCGATGCATAGTAGCCCATTATGCTTTACCTTTGCAGGGAAACAAAGAGGAAGTAAAAACCAATCAGGGTTTACTTCCTCTTTAAGCTTCGATGATAAAACCTGGAAGCTGATTGGTTTCTATGCAGAGCTGCACCAGATTTTGCATTACCAGTTTTAGTAACTCTCCCCCGATTGGCTGTTCTTACAATGACATTGAAGTCTTATGCCGCGTACACACGATCACTTTTTGTGATAAAAAAAAACAATGTTTTAAAATGATTGTGTGTGGACAAAACATCGTTTTATGTCTTCAAAAAAACGACCAAAAAAAAATTCCAACATGCTTGAATTTTTTGTGTCGTTTTTCAAAATGTCGTTTTTTGTGTCATAAAAAGTGATGGTGTGTGGGCAAAACGACGTTTAAAACAACATTTTTAAACCCGCGCATGCTTAGAAGCAAGTTATGAGATGGGAGCTTCAATGTAACAGAGTGCCGTTGAAAGTGTCTTACGTAACCGCACTTTGCAAGAGCATTTTGGAAAAATGATGGTGTGCATGCAATGTCGTTTTTGAAAATTAAGTTTGAAAAACGTAGTTTTGTTTCGTCAGATAAAATGAGTTTTTTTTCATCACAAAAAGTAATCGTGTGTACGCGGCATTACACTGGTACTTTGGTAAGAATATCTCAGCAATAATTACAACGTACTGTTTATTTTAGCGAGACCTTTTTGCTTCTATAAATGTTTGCAGGATAGCACTTCATTTTATTCTTAGTTTTGTAGCTCTGTATGTTGTGGTTTAATTAAATACTACATGTTTCAGTAGGTGGTGCAGCGGTAAGGGGGTTAGCTGGGGATTCCCTTTGATGACAGATAATGTGAAGCTTTGAGGGAAAGGTTTCCCACGCGTGGGAGAGGTTCTGCTCTACTGGATGATGCTGGGAGTATGATGTTTCATGTAGCTTATTAAGGTTGGATTCAAAGGGAAGTGGTCAGAAAGGAGACCTCACATGCGGTGTGAATCCATTATCAAGTCTTTCTATACAGGAGTAAAAAAAATGTGTGCCTGTTGGCTGATTGGGGACCCCCTTTCCAAGGTGCGCTGCTTGTGCAACTGAGTGTTCAAGAAATGAAACTGTGGTGTTCAAATGACATTGTGCAATATGACTGGAGGCTTGCATAGTTGCCAACATTGAAAAAAAATGTATAGGGACACTTTTTGGCCTGTAGGCAAAGCCGTATTATAATTAGGGGACGGGGCATTCTTTTGTAGGTGTGGCATAGCGGGGAAAGAAAATGTGGTGTGCAACAAAATGGGCATTGTTCAAGTGGAATATTAGGCATGGCTTAAAGGGAGCGTGGCTCAAAGGGGTGTGGTTAGAGTCTGAGATGAATGAGGGATGGAGGGAGAAAGAAGGAGATAGGGAGGGAAGGAGAGAGATGTTCGCTTCTGGATAGGCCTTTGAACAGCCTAGCAGCCAAATGTGTTCAGGATAGGACCAAACTCTGGTCTAGCAGCCCATGCAATACAACACAATATCAACCCAGATAGCTGTCCAGGTGGCACAGAACCCTAATCATCTTACTCCACCCAAATATATAGGTTCTTCCAGCAGTCCAAGGGATCAAAGAAAACCCCTGCCCATTGGCTGAGATACCCCATATATCCATAATCTGACCTTGCATTTCCCTTCTCTTATCTAATGCCACCAGGTACCCGGCCACCCAGTGGCAGAAGAGAAAAGTGAAGCAGTGCTAGACTTAGGGATCATCTGATTTCTTCCTAAAAGTAGCTACTCCTGGCAGGTACTGTAATTGTACAGTAGGAGCAAACCTGCCTAAACTTCAGGGTGCTACAAAACGTAAGGAACATCCAAAGCAGAGATCATTCATACCCTACTGGACATTACAACTAAAAACCCCACATAATAAACAATGTGCAAACAAAGAACAACAAATAGATAAAAAGGGAAAAATTCCACGTGAATGTGCAAAAAAATATGACATAAAAATCAATACACTGTAGTGTCCTACTGGATATTGCAACCAAAAGCACCAGTGCTGCAAATATTAAAAATTGTGCAAATAAAGCAAGATGATGCCACATGCAGATAAAGTTCATTAATGCTGGAGCAATATCCAAATAAGATGACTCTGCTAAGTATTGCAACCATATTGCTACTGCATTGATGAACTTTATCTGCATGTGGAATTATTTTGCTTTGGTTGCAGCACTGGTTCTTTTGGTTATCCAGTAGGGTACTATTGACTTTTATGCCTTCTTATATATGCATTTGTTATTTGCTCATTCACTTGAACTTCATTGATGAATTTGCTCTGTATATGGAATTTTTCCTTTTTATCTATTTATTCAGCTTTGTTTGCACATTTTTAATCATATACAGCACTGGTGTGTTGTAATATCCAGTAGGGTATTAATAATTTTTGTTATTGATGTTCCTTACATTATTTAATTTTATTATACTTTATTTGCACATTCACCTGAACTTCTTGCAGTACTGAATTAGGGATAGCCACACCAAGTCCCAGCATGTCCAGGACTCGCCCCCTCCCCCGTGCTTGGTTCCTATCACTCCTCCACATTTGGGATGTTCCCAGTACAGGGGAAGTCAAAGGAAGTCTCATTGCCCCTCAATGTATAGAAGCCCCCCAATCATGTCAGTGTACTGGACTTTACAATTCTTGCAGTTCCTGCACATACCCCCTCCCCTCCTTCCAACATCTGACCTCTTGATGAACTTGCTTGTAGTATCTGTCTCCTAATGGCTCCAGCTTAAGAGCATGTAACCCCAGCCGTCCCCCCCATGACTGAGGACAGGGAGGGTGAGATGTAAGGGGAGAACCAGCTCACAGAGCATCAGGGACAGGGAAGACAAGCGTGCTGCTGTGAGGCAGTGGGGATGCAAAGTTCTGTGAAAGAGAATCAGCGACCCAGACCTATCTTGTGCCGGTGGGGAGTGGTCTGTCCCATATTATTCCTCACGTACCGGCCCCTCAAATAACCTCTGCCACCCACAAACAGGCACAGTGGCGTAAACCTTGATGTGACAGGGAGGCCGCTTGGGCCCCCTGAAGCAGGGATGGAGTCACAGTTGCGACCCTTGCAACCCTTGACGCTATGCCCATGCCTGTACCTGAGGGATGCCAGACCTTCCCCACAAGTCAAGACTGTCAATGAAGGCAGGCAACCCTTTCAGTTGCAGCTTATAGGACTGCAAAAGTGGCAGCAAAGTCTTGATATGAAAACAAATGAAATGGCCACTGCAGGCTTACGTCTTACCTACAAATGGAGCCCTCCAGCAATGTGCTGTCAGGGCTATCCTTGGCCCCTGGTGCTTCTATCTTCCCCTGGTCTTCCTTCCAGGTTTTGCATATTTGGCCACTTCATTGGACGGGCTGATGTGATGTCATATCACTGCTGCACGTAGAGCAGGTCGTAAATGTGATCTGAGCTGCACATAAATAAAATAGACCCCGTTGTAGGTTTAAGTCTTACCTACAAATGGAGCCCTCCAGTGTTGTGCTGTCAGGGCTCTCCTCGGTGCCTGTCGCTTCTATCTTCACCTCGTCTACCTTCCAGATTTTGCATCTTCGGCCGCTTAATTGGCTGGGCCAATGTGATGTCACATGGCAGCAGCAGGCATAGCAGGCCAAAAAAATGTGGTCTGGCTGTGCATGTGTGACTCAGATCACATGACAGGCAGGGTCCATTTATTATACAAGAGGCCTCTAGAAATACTGACTTTACTACCACATTAACATAAATGGACTACTCTACTTGAATTAGATACTACACCAGAATAACAGAGTAACATGTGGGTCAGTGGGCGGTGCGCGTGTTCGGAGCTTACAGACGATCGGACATTCTGACAACAAAACCGTGGATTTTTTTTCCGATGGATGTTGGCTCAAACTTGTATTGCATACAACACGTATAACGGCACTATAGAAGGGAAGTTTAATACCAGTCGTGTTAGTAGAAGTTTGGTGAGAGACAATTTACGCTTTTCAGCCTCGTGCTTTTCAGTCCGTTACAGCGTGACGAATGTGCTATCTCCATTACGAATGCTCGTTTTACCAGATCAAGTGCTTCCATCTCATACTTGATTCAGAGCATGCATGGAATTTTGTGCGTTGGAATTGTCTACACCCAATCGGAATTTACGAGAATGGATTTTGTTTGATTTTGTTGTTGGGAAAATTGAAGGCCTCGTACACACGAGGCAATCTAGCTGTTCAAATCGGTCGGACCGACCGATTTGAACAGATCTGTCTGCTGGAATTTTGGTTTGCTCGCGAGTACACACGAGCAGACCAAAATCCCCGCCAGCAGACAGCGTGCTGACGTGTCGGTGACGTTGACGCCGCCACGTCACCGCACCAGGAAGTAAAACACTTCCGCGCATGCGTCGAAATCATTCGGCGCGTGTGCGAGAAGACATGTCTGCTGGTTAGCATACTAACCAGCAGACATGTCGGGCGGACGGGTTCCCAGCCGACAGATTTCAAAGCATGCTTTGAAATCTGTCGGGTGGCCAAATCCGTCGGCTAGCCCGTACACACGGTCGAATCTGTTTGCTGGGACGGTCTAGCAGACCGTTTCCAGCAGACAGATTTGATCGTGTGTACGAGGCCTAAGAACCAGCTCACAAATGTACAATGGAGCCTACACACGGTCGGAATTTCCGACAAGTTCCCATCGAACATTGTCAGAAAATCCTGAGCGGATGTATGCGGCATTAGACTTGCCTGGCCTGGGTCGTTGTTTCTGGTGTCCAAGCGCTGTCCATTCTCTGAGCTATTGCTGAAGATACTTTTCTAAGAAGTAGCTGCAGAGTGAGGCGTGTCAACCCCTAAACTATTTTATTGAGCCAAAAGAGAGAATGTTGCTGTATGCCTGGCTGCCAGACACCAGTAGGATGTGGGCATCCTTTTTTAAGCTTTAATACAGTATAAGCAAAATCATATTTCACAATAAATCATGCCCAGTAGGTACTGTTGCACTTTCTTTCCAATATATATAATAGGAATGTATTCCTACTGTGAAAGGGCCAGTTAGTGGGGTTTGCTTACCAGGCCATATTTCTCAGTCCTTTTCTGCTTAATTTGGCTGCTTTTACTTTTAGTTGCGTGCAGCTTCTGCTTTGAAAACCCATTGATCTGATTCTTTTACCAAGTGTATGATTATACATCATCCTGCAAATGCACTTATGCTACTAATTAACTGTCTTGAACATTTAATAAGCTGCTGTCTTCAGTGGCTCAAGTTTGCTTTAAATCTTGCTGTGCCTGCACTTCTGATATACTGAGTTACATGTGGTTCTTATTAGCTGTGCGCTAAGATCTATTGATTTGCCTTCGTCAAGTCTTGGACCCGAATCACACGTCCTTTATTTTCCAAATATGGTTGGATAGGTTACTATTAGTGCATGTCTTTGCTACCATATATACTGTATTTTTGTAATCTAATTATTTGTAATACAATTATTATTTGCAATTCTATAACAGTATATTTAGATATATACAGATGTAATTATGATTATCATAATCCATAAAACAATTATGAATTATTTATAATTAGCAATTACATTATTAATGATGATATTATTACTATTGGTTAACTAATAATATAATTTGGGACATAATATGCTGGGTTAACATTAACATGTGGTTCTGACTAGCTATATTCTAAAAATTATTGATTTGCTTTTGGAGATGATTTATACAACCTTAATTTAGCAAATAAGGTTTGCCGGATTACACCTTATTACTCAGTTATTCTTAGTTTTTATCTTTGCTACCCTTATTTATATGAGTTAATATGTTCTTTCATCTAGCAATAGCATATATTTTTAAATATATGTATTTATAGTATCTCACAAAAGTGGGTACACCCCTCACATTTTTGAATATATATATATATATATATATATATATATATATATATATATATATATATATTATATCTTTCCATGTGACATCACTAAAGAAATTATAACAATAAAAATAAAAGGGGGGGGTGAGGGGGCGCTTACTATAAAAATATTTTAAACTGTATGAAATGACGTGCATAAAACACCAAATAATTCAAGGGTAATAATTGCAAAACATATCCATAAATTACTCTTAATAGAGGTGAAAATAATAAAATGGCGCTGTAAAAAAATAATTAAAAAGTGTAACAATCCAGTGCAGAAATTACCTGTGTAAAAAACATAATATAAAATCTGTGTATGCAAAATACATACACTAGAAAAAAAAATGTATAAAATTGTGTAATAAACAGTCTTTAGTGCAGAAAAAACATGCAAAATAATGCAAGTCCTTGTGCTGGAAAATCTCTAAGCCACACAACAATGTGCAAATGAATCCAAAAAGTGCAGATGCAAAACAATTGTCTCTTAATTGCCGTGATATCCAATAAAGTGCAGGTGCTTTCATCCAGTGCTACATGCCAAACGCTTCCCCCAGCCTCTTACCTTAAGATACTAAATAATAAGCCTTTCTGTTGTAGCACTGGATGAAAGCACCTGCACTTTAATGGATATCACTGCAATTAAGAGACAATTGTTTTGCATCTGCACTTTTTGGATTTATTTGCACCTTGCTGTGGAGTGTGGCTTAGAGATTTTCCAGCACAAGAACTTGCATTATTTTGCATGTTCTTCTGCAGACCTCCAGGCTCTGAGGAAAGGGGTTCGCCCCCGAAACGCATCAGCCCTAACATCGACTCGAGATTCAAGCGATTATCGTGTTCTGCTGATGTTGTTGGACTTCTGCTGTATTGCCTTTGAAAGCCTGATTTTAACTCCAATTTGTGAGTACAATGATTGATTTTAACATTTTAATAAAATTCATTTAGCGGTATCACACTAGGTCGGTGCGCCCTTCGTTCTTTTCTTTTTTTCTTAGTTTCATGAATTCCCAAGATTCTGAGGAGGGCTGCAAGACTCTGGAAGTTATTTTCTAATTGAACTATACAAACCCATAGTACTTTTCGAGGGGGAAAAAACACCGGAGCGCAGGAGAATTGTTTTTTGATCGCTCTCACTATCTCATACTGGTCATTGGAAGTTCAACATGGCACCTCATGGTAAAGAACTCTCTGAGGATGTGAAAAAAAGAATTGTTGCTCTACATTAAGATGACATAGGCCAGGGGTAGGCAACCTCGGCTCTCCAGCTGTTTTGAAACTACAAGTCCCATGAGACATTGCAAGACCCTGACCACCACAGGCATGACTCCTAGAGGCTGAGGCATGATGGGATTTGTAGTTTCACCACAGCTGGAGAGCCAAGGTTGCCGACCCCTGACCTAGGCTATAAGAAAGATTGCCAAGACCCTGAAACTGATCTGCATCACAGTGGCCAAGACCATACAGCAGTTTAACCTCCCTCCTGGTACGATTCTTTCAGATTTTGGGTGGTGAATGTGGTACCATTATTTTGCATGGAAATTTGGCGTTTTAGATTGCAGGCCTGTAATTCCTAGGAATAACTCACCTAAATCTGTCCAAACAAGAGTCTAGTAGACATCTCGGGTATGATAAAATTTAAAACACTAAATAATATTTAATAATAACAATACTTTTTATTTAATACATTTTAGTAAATAATATATTTAAAAACTCAGATTTTTTTTTGGGGGGGGGGTTAACCACTTAAGGACCCCCGCACGCACATATATGGCCACAGAATGGCTCGTACAGGCACAAGGGCGTAAATTTACGTCCCCGCCTTCGTGCGTGCGGGGGTCCCCCTGGCTCTGGGAGCGATCGCCGACGAGCGGGCAGATGTCCGTGTTTTCCGCCCCCCCCCGCGATCGCTCCCAGCCAATGGGAGCGCTCCCCCTTCGTTTCAGTTCCTCCTCCTGTGTTTACACAGGAAGGAGGAAATGATGTCACCTCTCATCGCAGTGGTGTTTCCCACCGCTGCTGATGAGAGAAGACATCCACAGTAAGTGTGCACCAACACAACACTGACACACACTCACATAGGCACATTAACCCCTTGTGATCGCCCCCCCCCCCCCACCCCCCTGTCATAGTGTCACTGAATGCAGTGATCTAATCACTGCATTTAGTGTCAGTGTGACAGGCAGTGTAAAATCAGTTAGTATTAGGTCCAGTATAGCCCCCCCACCCCCCCTAATAAAAAGTTTTAACCCCCTGATCACTGCCCTAGTTAACCCTTTCACTCCCTATTGCCAGCATCACTAAGCGATCATTTTTCTGATCGCTGTATTAGTGTCGCTGTTCCCGCTAGGTAGCTATTTTTTTTATTGCGATTTTTTTTTTTTACTAAAGGCATGTGGCTGAATTAATTTTGGCCTAAATGTTTTACTAAAATTTAGTTTATTTGATTTTTTTTATAACAAAAATTAAAAAAATTGTGATTTTTTTCAAAATTGTCGCTATATTTTAGTTTATAGCACAAAAAATAAAAATCGCAGAGGCGATCAAATACCACCGAAAGAAAGCTCTATTTGTGGGAAGACCGCGCAATTGTCTGTTAAAGCGACGCAGCGCCGAATTGTAAAAACACCTTGGGTCATTTAGCAGCGTATGTGTCCGGGTCTTAAGTGGTTAAACAAGGGTGCAATATTATTAGTCAGTAAACGTCTCGGGTATGGAAAATTTTAAGGTACAGCACAAAGTCCAACGTCACAGTCAGGACAATAGAAATGTGTTTCTTTTCTGATTTTTCTTCCGGTGTCGTCACGCTTGGAGCAGCAAACCACACACATCATTGTTTTTTTTTCAGTGGGTGGAATGTGGTCCATAAAGTGACGTTCAGTGTTCACAACACCAGCAGCCCGCCATCCAGATCAGTTTACAGCCGTTGGCGTCTGGTGGTTTAGAAAAGATGAGTTTGCTACCTTCCACACAAAGTCCGCATGGACCATGGGTCTGTCACACCTTTTTTTTTTTTTTTTTTTTATCAGAATGAAGGCATTCCAGAGTCACTGTTCCATAAGATGCTGAATTTTTTTTTGTTTTTTGTTGCTCCCTGTAAAATTATAAGGCCAAGAAACTTCCAGATGTCCTCGCTGGTTACTGGTTACCATTTTCTGCGCCTTGAAAATCGCTGATGGGTAGCAGCTTTTTGCTCCTGGTAGCGATTCGTCTCCAAAACAATTTTGGCGATAACTTCATCTGTCAAAAAAAAGTTGGAGGTATGCCAAGGGATTGTCATCCTCAACATCCACTTTGATCCCAGGTGCTCCTGTAAACGGAAATCTTGGTGGCGCTACATGCTCCGTACCGCAATCAATTGAGCACCAAGTCTGCACATCGCTGGGCACAGTCGCAGGACCATCACTCAAATCACTTTCTACATCTGATGACAAACTTCACCACGAGTCGCTGTCACTCAACTTCTCTGCAAGCGATTCTGTATCACTGTTGCTGTTTTCCAGCAGGTCACATAGCGATTTTGAGGTAAAGGCGCGCTTTTTTGATGCCATGGTCGCTGTGCAGTTTACAGTCACAAAGTGCAAAAAATCTGCAGACAAGGGCACTGGAGAAAGCACCTGGGGGGCAATCTAAGGTCACTGTATTAAAATTTTTATTGTAATTCAATAGAATTACATTGTATCAGTGTGTTTTACTTTTTACTGTGTTTGAATTTGGCGCCGTTAATGCGTCCCCCCCCCTCCCTGCATCGCGACACTCGCAGGGAAGGGTATGAGGGGAACACACAGTGCAATGGGTAGAAGACCTGGCCGCTGTGCACTGCAGAAATGTATCTCTGGATCCCAGGGAAAAGGTAAGTAACCTTATCAAGGGTATTTCCCCCAATGGGGTTTTTGGGCAGCTCAATTATTGAATTGTAGACAATGTATAAAAAAGGGGTTTTATTGTATAATAACACGTACAAAAAGGATATTCTAGTAGTTAAAAAAGGGATTTTTAATAACAGCTTACCTGTAAAATCCTTTTCTTGGAGTACATCACGGGACACAGAGCGCATAGTCATTACATATGGGTTATATGGAGTACCTTCAGGTGTGGACACTGGTGTAATCAACTTCACAGGAAGTTCCTCCCTATATAACCCCCTCCCACTGAGAGTGCTTTAGTTTTGTAGCAAGCAATTTCTCTGAGGTTACACAATGTTCCCACAAAGAGGGGTGGGAGCTCTGTGTCCCGTGATGTACTCCAAGAAAAGGATTTTACAGGTAAGCTGTTATTAAAAATCCCTTTTTCTTGATCGTACATCACGGGACACAGAGCGCATAGTCATTACATATGGGATGTCCCAAAGCAATGCTCCATGAAGGGAGGGAGACCGTAAGGCCAAAAATAGCCAAACAGAAAATATATCAGGAGGTAAAATAGCTCCACCAACAGAAAAAAAGGGGGCGTGAACCGGGCCAGAGGATTCTATACTGCTGCCCGTAGGACCGCCTGCCCAAATGCTGCGTCCGCAGCCTTTGTGACGTCCAACTTATAAAATTTAGTAAACGTATGTACGGAAGACCAGGTTGCCGCTTTGCAAACCTGTGCCATAGAGATCTGATGGTGTGCCGCCCAAGAGGCACTCATGGCCCTCGTAGAATGGGCTTTAACTGATAAGGGCGGTGGAACGCGCTTCAGACCATAGGCCTGAAAAATCAGCTGCTTAATCCACCTAGCCAAGGAAGACTTGGCAGCCGGCTGACCCTTCTTGGGGCCATCCGGAAGAACGAAAAGCACATCTGTTTTCCGAATCTTTTCTGTAGCCTTGAGATAAACCCTCATGGCTCGGACCACATCCAAAGTATGAAGCAATCTTTCCTCTCTGGACTGGGGAGTAGGAAAGAAGGATGGTAGGACTAGGTCCTGATTCAAGTGAAAACTGGATATGACCTTAGGAAGGAAAGAAGGCTGAGGCCGCAGAACCACTCTGTCCTTATGCAGAATCAGGTACGGTTCCCTGCAAGACAAGGCTGCCAGCTCGGAGACCCTTCTGGCCGAAGCCATAGCCACCAAGAAAACCAATTTTCGGGTTAGCAGCACAAGAGGGATTTCTGTCAGAGGTTCAAACGGCTGCCTTTGTAAAGCTGACAAGACCAGATTTAAATTCCAGGGGCAGAGGGGAGCTCTAATAGGGGGATTTACATGCAAGACCCCCTGCAAAAAAGTTTTCACAAGCGAATGTGTGGCCAAAGGCCTTTGAAACCATATCGCTAAGGCAGACACCTGCCCCTTTAGAGTACTAAGAGCTAACCCCTTGTCAACGCCAACCTGTAGGAATCGCAAGATCCTGTCAATAAAAAACTTGCGAGGATGCCCTCCTTGAGACTCGCACCACTCCACATAGTTCTTCCAGACTCTGTAATAGATATTTCTAGAAACTGGTTTCCTAGCTTCAATTAGCGTAGATATGACCTGGGCTGAGAGGCCTCTGCCCTTAAGAATTAGGGATTCAGCCGCCAAGCCATCAAATTTAGCTGCTGTGAAGCAGGGTGGTAGATCGGGCCCTGAGACAGCAGATCTGGGCGCAGGGGGAGTGGCCACGGTGCCCTTACTGACATCCTCACGATGAGTGCGTACCAAGCCCTTCTGGGCCAGGCTGGGGCCACCAGGATCACCGGCCTGCGCTCCACCCTGATCCTTCGTAGAAGGCGGGGAATCATCTGTAGTGGAGGGAACGCATACAGGAGAGAAAACTGGTGCCAGGGGCAAACCAACGCATCAGTCCCGTAGGCCGAGGGGTCCCTGGCTCGGGATACGAATTTGTCCAATTTCTTGTTGAATCTTGTTGCCATGATGTCCACATCGGGAATTCCGAATCTTTGGCAAATCTCTTGGAATACCTGGGGGTGAAGAGACCACTCTCCCGGGAGTAACTGTTGACGACTCAAAAAATCTGCTTGAGAATTGTCTATCCCTGGGATGAACACTGCTGAGATGCAGGGTACATGGGCTTCGGCCCATGAGAAAATCAGGTTTACTTCCCTTTGAGCCGCTAGGCTCCTTGTGCCCCCCTGGTGGTTTATGTATGCCACCGCCGTGGCATTGTCGGACTGTATCCTTACTGGCAGACCCTGCAGGGGAAGCGTCCAGGCGACCAGGGCCAACCGAGCAGCTCTGATCTCTAGGACATTGATGGGAAGCAGACTTTCTGCCTCTGACCACTGTCCCTGCTGGGTCCGTTTTCCTAAGATTGCCCCCCAACCTGTTAGGCTGGCATCTGTGGTTACTATTTTCCACGAGATGGGGCAAAAGGTTTTCCCTTTTGATAATTTTTGAGGGATCAGCCACCAGTACAGGCTGTGCCTGACTCCTGGGGAAAGAACTAATGGACGGTCTAATGCCTGTATGGACTTGTTCCAAGCAGAGAGAATAGCTGCTTGCAGAATTCTGGTATGGATCTGGGCATAGGGCGCTGCTTCGAAGGCGGCCACCATCTTTCCCAGCAGTCGCATGCATAGGCGAATAGTCGGCTTCTTTTTGCCTAAGACTATTTGAATCGTTTGAATTAACGACCTGATCTTCTTTTGAGGTAAAAATACCCTCTGGCATTCTGTATCTAACCGAAAGCCTAGATATTCCAACTGTCTTGTGGGTTGTAACCTTGATTTTTCTTGGTTCACAATCCATCCGAACTCTTCTAGATGCCGCACTGTGCGGACTACTGCATGATTGAGGTTGGAGGCTGAACTGTCGATAACCAGGAGATCGTCCAGGTATGCTAGGACCAAGATGCCTTCTGTCCTTAGGACGGCTAGTACCGGGGCTAACACCTTTGTGAATACCCGTGGAGCTGTTGCCAACCCGAAAGGGAGGGCTACGAACTGGTAATGACTTTGGTTTATCGTAAAACGAAGAAACTTGTGATGTGCTGGGTAAATCGGCACATGCAGATATGCATCCTTTATGTCTATAGATGCTAGGAAGTCGCCCTGATGCAGGCTGGTTGTCACTGAACGTATGGAGTCCATACGGAAGGTCTGAATCCTTAGAAAGCGATTTAGGCGTTTGAGGTCTAATATAGGCCTGACGTCGCCATTGGGTTTTGGTATAACAAAAAGGTTGGAGTAGAATCCCAGACCCCTTTCTTGGGTTGGTACTTCTACAATTACTCCTTGGAGCAAGAGGCGATCCAACGCCTTTACGAGAGAGGCCCTCTTTAATGGGTCGCTTGGAAGACTTGACCCCTGAAAATGAGGAGGGGGGATTTCTCGAAACTCTAGTTTGTAGCCTGAGGCTACTACGGACCGAACCCAAGAGTCGGGAATTCTGGCCTTCCAGACTTCGGAGAAAAACTGAAGTCTTCCCCCCACCCAAGAGAGTGGGGGCGCCCCTTCATGAATCTGATTTGATGACTGATTTAGCCGGCTTGCGAGACCAGGGCCTCTTGTTTGCCGCAGCTTGTCCCTGTGGGCGGCTATTAGCTGTTGACCGCCCGGGAGCCCGTCGATACTGACGGGAAGTCGAAGGGGCCGAGCCTACCATGGCCTGTCGTTTAAACGTGGGCCCACGCGGTCTTTTCTTGACCGGCAAGGAAGTACTTTTTCCACTTGATATGGTGTGGATATATTTATCTAGGTCTTCCCCGAATAGTCTTCCCCCATGAAAGGGAAACCCTGCTAGAAGCTTTTTGCAGGGTGCCTCTGCTGACCAGTTCTTTAGCCACAAAAGACGACGCATGTGAACCACCAGTAGAGATGAACGGGATGCCTGTTGGATGGAGTCCTTAATAGCATCTACTGCAAAGCAGAGAGCCCTAGGGAATTCTGCTAATTCATGAGTATGCTGAGCCGGCATGTCCTTCAATATATGTTTTGCCTGATCCTTCAAGACCTGACAAACACCAATGGCTGCTACTGCTGGCTGAACCATGGCACCTACTGAGGTGAAAGTTGCTTTCAGTAGGGTCTCGAATTTCTTGTCGACCGGATCCTTGAACATATGGACATTTTCAACCGGACAAGTCAGGGATTTATTCACGCAGGAAATGGCTGCGTCCACTGTAGGAAGAGCCCATTTCTTTACATATTCCTCTTCCATAGGGTAGAGAATAGAGAATCTTTTAGGAGGGACAAAGATTCTATCAGGTCGAGCCCAATCTTGGTAAATCACGTTCCGCAGAAGGGGGTGCATTGGAAAAGATGCACCAGTTAATGGGGCCTTTAAAGAACCCAATGAGGATACCTCCGGGGCTGCTAGTTCTGGCACTGGAAGTTTAAAGGCAGTGCGAACCATATCTGTCAAAGACTGGATCCACAGGCCCTCCGCTTGCGAGGCCGAAAAGTATTCATCTATAGTGGAATTTTCCCTGTCTGAACCGTCGGGACTTGGGTCTGCGTGATCCCCTTGTGGGTCCTGTTCCTCTGAAGAGGAGACCTCTGCATCTGAAAACCCCACACTGGGTGAGGGGGATCTAGCCCGCTTGCTACTTGGGCAAGGACGGGAAAGTAACGCAGTTAACCTTTTCTCTAGCCCACTCATGGTGGCTGCTAGCATTTCTTCCGTCACGTAAACGGGAATGGGTGGATCGGGGGCCGCCTCTGCCCCCAGCACCCCCAATGGCTCTTGTACTATGCCACTCGGTGTCCTGACTGGCGAGGGTGGGGCCGTAGAAGCCTGGCCCAAATCCTCTGACCCCGATGGAGACCCCTTTTGTTTTTTGGCACCTTTAGCAGCCTTGGCTGGTCCAGATCCCTTTGGAGCCATTGTACAACCTTGGGTCACCCCTGTAGCCAACACCTGACTGTTGCAGCTAGGAATAACCAATGTGAGGGCAGGTATGAGAAAAATGAAAAAGAACTAATTTCTCTCTTTTTCTCTTTTTTTTTTTTTTATTTTTTTAATTTTTTTTTTTTCAAAAAAGATATATTTTTTTTTTTTTTTTACCCGCCTGGGAGGTGGCAATACCGAGGAAGCCTGTGAGTATTGACACACCAATGCCCGTTAGCCGGAGTCCAAGGTAGACTCAGATACTGCTGGATCTAAGGCTGAGTCCCTTTAAGCAAAAAACTTTTTTTTTTTTCTTTTTTTTTTTTTTTTTCTCTGGTCAATAGTGGACCTAAGTCCTAGACCTGAAGATCCACAAAACCGCCACTAGGTGTCCCTGTGTGGCCAAAAGACCCAGCTGCACGCTCTGTATCCTTTCTTCCTCTGCCTCCAGGAGGTAAAGACCAGCCAGAGAAAAGTTTTTTCCTTTATACAGACCCTGACGCTGCTGGCCCGCCCCCCCGACGCACGCCGACGCTATAAAAGGCGGCGTGCACGCGCGCGTATGCGCGCGTACACACGCGCGCACGATCGTGCGCACCACGCTGAACCCACATGGAGGAAGCAGAGCAGAGGAACAACATGGACCAGCTTTATGCAGCACCAACAGACACCAGGTAAGCACTAATCTTATTGTAGTGCACACACAGCGAGGAAGCTGTCCCCATGGGCTTCCTAAGAAACAGGAGTTTTAACCAGCAATTTCCTCTTTAAAACATGTGGGGTTGCAGTATCAGTGTTAACAGGCAGACCTGGGGTGAGTAGCAAATATATAACTTACACAAGTATACATATATCTACATGTTATCTGGGTAAACATTAGAATCCCATCCTGCCTCAACAGACATAGTGGAGATAGTGGCTGATGCACAAGCATACCATTAGCCAACCCAGAACCCCCAGGGGGATACCTACTGTCGAACCAAGTCCCGCAGGTTCCCTCTTACCTGCTCCACGCCGCAGGGTATTGCAAAATGCAAGAGGCCCAGCCTTCCCCCATCTCCGTGGGTATTGTCTTGGACCTTCAGGGACCGGGGTCCTGTGTTAAGGAACCCACACCCCTGGACCTATATAGCATCCTGGCATCAGTAGCTTTTAGTTCTTGGAAGAGACTAAGGCACTGGAGCCCAGAATCCAGCCCTCCAAGGAGAGGCATTATAGGCACAACCCCACTCCAGCAGGGCCCGGGTACCGTACATCTTGGCTCTGAAGCACTTCGGACGGATCCGGCTAGCTATCCTGGGTCCCGAGACCTCCGAGGGACAGCTAGACGTGACCAACACCTAAGACACTGGCGGAAAAACTAAAGCACTCTCAGTGGGAGGGGGTTATATAGGGAGGAACTTCCTGTGAAGTTGATTACACCAGTGTCCACACCTGAAGGTACTCCATATAACCCATATGTAATGACTATGCGCTCTGTGTCCCGTGATGTACGATCAAGAAATATGAGTTACGGTAATACAAAAGTAATTAAAATTCCATACATATAGATAGCAAAAAACAACAAATTGGCATGTGTAGATACAAGCATGTGGCAATTACTAATGGGTTTCAACCCTTAACAGGATCTTCTTCAGAGATTTTGTTGTAGCTGGGAGAGATTTACAGAATTATTAAATGTTTTTACAAATAAAAACAGACAAATTTATACAGTGGATTAGCAAAATGTATGGTTGGATATGGAGCAATCTGAACCAAACTCTTCCATCATATAAAGAAGGCCCCAAAAGATTTCCTAGGCTGGTGTCCCGACCCCTCCGCACCCCAATAAAGGTCACCCCCCCCCCCAACAGCAGAATGTAACTTACAGGGAATCACTGGATAGGGGTAGCACCCCTGATGGTAGTAGGCCGGGGAGTGGGTTGGACATCTGCAGCAAAGCATTAAAATATATAATTATTTATGTATGAATATGTGGTTGGATCATGTTAATGGGCCGTCATGAATGTCCCTTGGGGGAACACTACACATCAATACATTTTATTGTATATAGTCAAAAGAAAATACATAAATACATAGATTCTGAGGAATACATATAAACAAATCTAAGTTAGATTATTATTATATTTGTTTTCTATTTAATAATATTATTAATTAATATATTCGTTTATAATTTATTTTGTTACGTGTTTATTCAAAAATTCAGTTTTATTAAAAGAAAAAGTGAAGAGTGAAAAAGAATGGTAATGGAAAAAATGATGAAAAACTGGATAGAAGGGTGGTTTAATTGTAACATGCTTGAGCAGTTACAAAGTGTAGGCTGGTGTGTGAGATGATATCTAGACAAAATAAGGTCAAGCACTTGTTAAACGGTGTGAGGGGAAATAATGTGTTAAAAAATATAAAAAGATGAAAATGTGTAGATGTAAGCCCTTAGGGTGTCTGTGTGTAGGTAAGTGTAAATGGTGAATGTGAGAGAAGTGTGCTGAAAACAGGTCCATGCAATGGTGTGCAAGTCTCACTTGGAATGAAAGTTAGGTTTTTATCAAGGTAAAATCTGTGCAGCAAAGCCTGTGCTCTGCCTTATTCAACAAGAATTTAAAAAACTCTGTTGTTGCAGGGTTACCATAATTATATCTACTGTATATGTGAGGTGCAGCTTAACATCACCCATTTACAACCTACTAGACTTTCATAATTGTAAAAACAAGCAGTGTTTATTATAATTTCTCTTGGTAAAAACTGTGTATTTCCTCTTAGACATGACTTGAATCTCTACTGGATAAGATCTTTTCAGGAAGGAGATAACGTGGTGAAGCTTTGTGGTTATGTTGTTTGCCTGGCAGTTGTAAAAAGACACTACAGACACCTTAAAGACGTGCTTCCACTCAGGCCCGGATTGGCCAATCGGGAGAACCGGGAAGTATCCCGGTGGGCTGGTCAGGTTGTGGGCCGGTTTGATTCCCCCCTTTTATTTATTCGGCTCCCGCGGCCCCCTCCGGCTCCCTTATTAGTTTAGCCCCCGGCGCGGCGGCCTGTAGCGTGACACTTGCGCTACATACATGATGGGGCGTACTTGGCCAGGGGGAGGGAGCGACTGACGCCCGCATTAAACGGCCGGTGATTGGCCAGACCGGGTGCATGTGATACCAGAGGCGGAGCGGAGGACCACGTGACTATCGTGCGGCAGGCACTGGCAGGTCTGTGCTGTGGTGTGGAGGAGGATAATACAGGTGGGAGGGAGCATGGATGGACACGAGTGTTCTCTGGCCAGTGGACTGATTTCTCCAGTAGGGAACCCACAGCCAATAGCGCTGCTTAGAGGAGTACAAGAGAGGACCTGCTCCTCCTCCAGTCCATCCACAGCCAATCAGCAGGCAGTGTAGCTCTTCCCCGCTCACATTTGATTGTTGGAGTGAGGCTGACACCAATCTTCTGCAGCCTCAGGACACACAAATCTGTCTGAATGGAAGAAAACAGGATCATCAGGACTCAGGAGAACAGTAACGTGTTGCTGTCCGGCTGCAGTGTCTTGCAGATATGTGATCAGGCAGTGTGCAGATTACCAATCAGCCTCTCCCTCTTGTCTCCCTGGTTACATTTTTTTATCTGCCTAGCCTGACCTGCACATTGGCTGATCACACTGACAAGTTCTCTGGAAGACGCTGCAGCAGCGTTCTATGAGACTGGGGACACATGGCTGTTAAAGCGGATGGCCCCTTAAAAAAAAAAATATTAAAAGCCAGCAGCTACAAATACTGCAGCTGCTGACTTTTAATATTAGGACACTTACCTGTCCTGTAGTCCAGCGGCGTCCGCAGCAGAGGACGAGCCTTCGCTCGTCTCTCTGCTGCTCCCCCCTCCATCCATGGTGAGGTGAACCAGGAAGTGAAGCGCTCCGACTTCACTGCCCGGTTCCCTACAGCGCATGCGCGAGTCTCGCTGCGCCCGCCCGCTGTGTGCTGGGAGCCGAGAGTTTCCAGCACACAACAGGAAAAAACAGTTTTTTGCCCGAGACTGCGGGCCGGAAGTTGGTGCAAATACCTGTCTTTAGACAGGTATCTGCACCCCCCTCCCCCTGAAAGGTGTCAAATGTGACACCGGAGGGGGGAGGGGGTTCCAATCAGCGGAACTTCACTTTAGGGTGGAGATCCGCTTTAACCATTTCAGCTTCTAATCAGCTATTTAGGCACAGCTCTGTGTGTCCTACACAGATTGTTTGATAGGAGTTTTTTTGTTGTTAGAGGATTTACTACTGGATCAGGCTAAAAGCTTCACAGACCAATTAACTGGTTACTGTCCACTAATCCTGAGCAGTTCAGTGTTTGCAAGAAAATTTGTATTTTAGAAAATGGATGTGATTTATTTCTTCTGTCACTTGCTTGTACTTTCAAAAGGAAAAGGCTTACTTGCTACCTCAGAGATGGTTTTAAATAGAGTGGAGCAACACTGCAATACTATATACCTGTACACCGAGTTCAGCTTTAAATGCAGTCTCTGACTATCTCCTGAATCAATCATGTCTGCAATCCCTGACCGTCCCCTGTGTCATGTCTGCAATCCCTGACCATCCCCTGTGTCATTTCTGCAATCCCTGCAGGAGAGGGCACTTTCCTTTTCTTTTTATTGTTCTAATAAATCTTCACTGTGAAGCAAAACTTAGGTTACTGTATTTGCACTGAATTGGAAATATTTTTGGAAAAATACTATGAATTACAGGCTGTAGAGAACAGTGCGCCATTGCAAACTTATATTTTGAGGTTTTAATTACATTATTTTAATAGTCGTGAACTAAAGTGGGCTGGTCTAAGGCATGAAACTCCAGGGCTGAAAATGAGTCCCACTCCGGCCCTGCTCCCACTAAAGGGTCACAACAACAATGAATAATCTCTGTCTGAGGTTTGTGTAGCCACCAAATACCGGAGAACTGCCCAATATTACACATCACAACATATGTTACATCACAATTTGCATTTTTTTTTCAACATCGTGTGGTCACTGTACATGGACTTTTATATCACTGTATTCAGTTTTTTTTTCCCACTTGGCACATATTGATTTTATGTCACTTTATTAGTCATATCAGGCCAGATTCACATACAAAAATGTATCTATCCGGTGGCGTGGCTGTTTACACTACGCCTCCGCAACTGTTATGGGCAAGTGCCTTATTCAGAAAGCACTTGCTCCATAACTTGCGGCGGCATAGTGTAAAGTGTCCGGCGTAAGGGCACCTAATTCAAATGAGTAATGTGGGGGCGTGATTCATGTAAATGAATCATGACCCCACGCTATTTACGTATTTTCTGAACGGCGCCGTCCATTGACTTATCCCAGTGCGCATGCGTGAAACACGTCGCAACTAGTCAATGTAAACGACGTGTACGTAAATGACGTCCAGCCCCATTCCCGAACGATTTACGCAAACGACGTACAATTCGACGCTGTCCTGATGTCCATACTTAACATTGGCTGCGCCTCCTATAGCAGGGGTAACTTTTTTTTTTTATAATTCATTCTGATTTTATTATATTATGACAATACATTATAGAATATGATACAGACATTGTTGTGTTCATATAAGGGATACAGTTATTTTCATCTAATCAGTTTTGGATATATTTTTGTTTCCATATATTATTCAAAGAGGCTATACAAAACAAGACTGAGCAAGACTGAGCAAGACTGAGCTAGACTAGACTAGACTAGACTTGACTGGACAAGTCAAGACAAAACTGGGCAAGACAAGACAACACCCCCCCCCCAAAAAAAGGGGGTGGGGGAGAAAAACACAAAAAAAAAGAAAAAAAATAGGGCGGGGTTAAAGATTGGCAGCAAAAAGCCCCACCACTCGCCGCTGTTCCCACAAGTAATTTCGAAATTCTTGTTGTTTCTCTATATACCCTCCAGGGGACCCAGGTCCGAAGGTGCTCCTCATGTGTATCCAATTCAAGTGCTAAAAGTGATTCCATCTTCTCTATACCATTCATTTCACTGGCCCATTCCTTAACTGATGGAGTTTGTATTGAGCGCCAGTGCCGTGGTATAACTAGTCTTGCTGCTGTCAACCAGTGTCTCAAAAGACCCCTTTTAATATTTTTATATGATCCTGGTAGAATTGAGAGCAAAGTGATTTGTGGTGTATTTGATATTGGTTCCCCAGTAACTAAAGTATATAGCTGCATAATTTTTTCCCAAAAATTTAAGATTTGGGGACATTCCCACCAAATGTGGAGCAATGAACCTTTAACTGTATGGCACCGCCAACATATGTCTGATTTATCTGGGTATATACGCTTTAATGACATTGGGCTCCAATACCACCTGGAAAGAAGTTTGTAATTTGTCTCTTGTGCTTTAATTGTTAGTGACATACAATGTGTTAAATTAAATGCTTTCTTCCACTCTGCATCTTCAATTTGAACATTTAACTCATTCGCCCATTTCCTTATGTATTCAGGGGGTTCAGGTTTTTTTTTTTATGGCTAGTATCTTATATATTGAGGATAAGACATGTTTTGGTTTTGAGTCTTGTAGCAACAGAAGTTCAAACTGAGTTGTGTCTCTATACAAAAATGTATTTGAGGGAAGAGAGGACAAAAAGGATAATAGTTGCCGTTATTCCAACCATTGCGTAAGTGAGGGTTTCTGTGTAAAGATTATGTTTAATATAGGTGGGAATGCTGCCTGGCAAGTAATCTGGCACACTTTACGATGTGATTCTTTGTTCCAAATGAGGAAATCTTTAAGTTTTAAAGCCGGCGGAAATCGTGGGTTACCAAATAAAGGTGTCATAGGTCCTACTAATGAGGAAAGTTCTTCTCAAATTGATTTAACCATTGCTCTATTAGTACCCATTGTTTAGTGTTGGAAGAGTGGAACCAGTTCACTATCCTTGTTAATACTGCCGCTACATAGTCATGGTAAAGATAAGGTGCACCCGCTGCTCCGTTCACTTTGGGCAGTGATAGTAATTTATTTTTTAATCTATGGGCCAGATTCAGGAAAGGTTACGCTGGCGGATCGAGTGATCCGCCAGCCTAACTGTGGCTTTGAGCCGGCGTTTCTGTTTTCTGTAACCAGAAAACAAGAAACGCCGGGTTGAAGTTCCGAAGCGAGCAGCGTAACTGAGTTTCGCCATCGCATCGTTACTTCAACTTAAAAATGGCGCCGGGGGCGTTCCCGCCGATTTACACTCAAAAAATATGTTAATGAGCGGAAATCGGCAATTCACGATCGAAATCCGGCGCGACGCAATGACGATACGACGTTTCCGGACGGGATACGCGGCGCATAGATATACCTACATGGGGTTGGAGTATCCTATGTTAGGTATAGGCGTCGTCATCGCGTCGGGAAAAAAAAAAAAAACGTCGCTTGCGTAAAACGGTCATGAATGGGAATGTGACGTCATTGACGTTCATTCACAGATTTTGGAGCATGCGCACGGGGATGTTTTGACACTCGACGCATGCGCAGTACGTTGGCGGCGGGTTCGCGCGTAGTTAGCATACTACACGCCCCGTACCCGCTACATTTGAATTCCGCCGGCTCATTTGTGATGCGCTGCCGCAACTTTAGGAGCAAGTGCTTCGTGAATGACAGCACTTGCTCCTAAAATTTCGGCAGCGCAACGCAAATGAGAAGCGTTACTCCAGAGCAAAGATGCTCTGGACTACGTGAATCTGGCCCTATGTTTTTTATGTCCCCAAATAAATTTTGTAGAGTCCGACTGTAAAGTAGAAAAATAAGATCTAGGAATAGAGACAGGCATGGTTTGAAAAAGATACAGAAACCGATGTATTATATCCATTTTTTGGATATTAATCCTCCCAAACCACAAATATTGAATGTGATCATATTTTTTTAGATCCGGTAAGGTTCGTTGCATAAGAGGAATATAGTTTGTTAGAAATAAATGGTTCAGGTCGGAGGGGATGAAAATACCTAAGTATTTTAATACCGAAGAGCAAATTTTGAATGAGAAACTATTTTTCAATACCATCACTTGTTGTGGACTGAGTGACACATTGAGAATAACTGATTTTGATATATTTACTTTAAAGTTACTAAGGGTACCAAAACGTTTAATTTCAGATAAGATAGTGGGTATAGAAACATGTGGATTAGTGACATATAGCAATAGATCATCGGCAAACAAGGCTAATTTTATTTCCGTTTGCTTTATCTGTATGCCCGCAATTAAAGGGTTCTGTCTAATTGCTATTGCTAGATGCTCCATTACCAGGACGTAAAGTAAAGGTGATAGTGGGCATCCTTGTCGAGTACCATTTTGTATAGTGAAACTTGTTGATAACGATCCATTGATCTTTATCCTAGCCTCAGGTTCAATATATAATGCCAGAATCTTGTGAAGTAAATTTGTGCCCAGACCTATTTGCATCAATGATTGTTTTAAAAAGGGCCATCCAATCCGGTCAAAGGCTTTCTCTGCATCAACTGAAAGGAGACATACTGGTATTTTTGCTGTTTGGGCATAATTCATTAATAAAAAGTTTTTTATAGTATTACCCTGTGCTTCTCTACCTTGTACAAAACCCGTCTGGTCTAAATGTACCAGGTTTGGAAGAAGAGGTTGGAGACGTAGTGCAATTAATTTAGCAAAGATTTTTAAGTCTATCCCAATTAACGAGATCGGGCAAAAACTGGAACATAATGTTAGGTCCTTTTCCGGTTTCGGAATCAGAGTGATATGAGCTTCTAATGTCTGAGTTGAGAATTGATTCCTAGGGGAAAAATAATTTAATACTTGAAGCAAAAATTGAGATAGATATTCCCTATAGTTTTTATAAAATTTTGGGGTGAATCCATCTGGGCCTGGACTCTTTTCTGGTGGAATATCGGCAATCACATCCAATAATTCCTCAAGTTGAAAAGGACGATCTAACAATTTTCTTTTGTCGTCATCTAATACTGGAATAGCTGTTTCCTATACATAATCTTCAATTTGTTGATTGACTCCAACTACATCTTCCGAGGATGGTGATGGAGCCAAGTTATAGAGACCTGAAAAATAATCTCTAAAAACATGTTGAATAGATTGTGGGTCTGACGTAATTTCTCCAGATGGCTTTTTTATACTGGGTATAAAGGTCTGGGGTGGACGAGGACGCAGTGTTCGTGATAATAGTCTCCCGCATTTATCCCCTGCTCTATATCTTTCCAGAACTCTTCTCTGTTCGTATGATTTATGGGATGTTTCAAATAGCTGCAAAAGAGAGGCCCTTGTAGATGAAATATTAGCTAATATTTCTGCACAATGACTGGTTTTATGTAAAGTTTCTAAAGATTGAAGCTTTGATAGAGTGTTTTGGATAATTATGGATTTTTCTTTTTTAAGTCGTGAGCCATGTTGATTAAACAGACCCCGTAATACTGCTTTTAGAGCTTCCCATTTTAAGGGGAGTGCTGTTTCATCTTGGGCATGGTCAGAGATAAAGTTACTAATCGCTCCTATAACTGCCTTATGACATATTGGATCTAATATAAGTGTATCGTTTAAACACCAAGACCAATTTGTTCGATGGGTCTGCGGTGGATTTATTGTTAAAAATACTGGTGAATGGTCAGACCAAGTAAATGAACCTATTTCCATTGAAGGATCCCATTCTATTACCTTTTGTCCAGTTAAGAAATAGTCCAGTCTAGTATATGTTTTATGGTTCAATGAAAAATACGTGTAATTACGGTCTTTGGGATATCAGATCCGCCATAGATCCAGTAGCCTATGTTCATAGAATTTCTTTTTAAGAGCCCTCAAGCAAGAGTATGAGATGTTCGATCGTTGAGTAGAGCTATCTAGTATGAGATCTAAGGCTAAGTTAAGATCTCCTCCCACAATAATAATTCCTTCTGCAAAATCTGCTAAAAGATTAAGGTAATGTGAAATTGTTGTCGTTTGGTCACAGTTCGGGAAATAAAGGTTTGCAATGGTGATAATCTTATTCCATAAGCGAATTTTAAGAAAAATGTATCTCCTGTTTGGGTCAGCTATATGGTTCAAATATTGTATTAGCATATGTTTATGAAGTGCTATTGACACTCCTCTTGCTTTTGAACCCAGCGTAGAACTATGGAACCATTGAGAGTAATGTTTACGTGGACACACAGGAACACCACCAGTACGGAAATGAGTCTCCTGGAGGAGTATAATATCTACCTTGGCTTTGTGCAAACTATATAGAATCTGGCCTCTTTTTGATTCATTATTAAGACCTTTAACCTTGTAGGTACAAAGTTTCAGAGATGCTATAGAAGAGTAAGTTGCTGCCATAAACAAAAACACATAAACAAAGAGAGGGAAAAAAAAAGGGGAGAAAATTTATAAAAAGAGAGGCTCCCTCTCTAAACTCTTCTTACTACCAGAAGAATATAAAAGGAATAACAAAGGGGAGAAGAAAGAGGGAAAAAAACACACAGAAAACACTCGGAAAATAGATATAAGGGGTGATAACCGAGAAAAAAAAAATGAATCACCCCCCACAACAAAGAGAAATGGAATATATCCAAAAAAAGACACCAAGCCCTACCAGTGGACTGATGTACCTACAAGGGGGAAAGTTAATGGGCATAAAGGATACCTCACTGCAGGTATTTAAGGCTGTCAAAACATGTGGGTAAGGAGCTAAATGACACCGCTCGTATATACAGATAATTAAATGAATAAACATATACACCGCTAATCAAACATACAAAATGGGACTAACAGTAAATAAGTCACTAAGTAAATTAATTAATAAATGAATAAATCGGTCTCAATATACCAATCGTTGCGGCTCGACTTTGGTAATGTAGCCTTAGTATTCTTTCTTCTTACCTATAACTAGGAAAGAGAAGAAGAAGGAAAAAGAAAAAAAAAAAAACCCCAACAACAATATACCAATAGTTGCAACTGAAATTTGGCCATGTCACATAGATGTCACATAGATATTGTCAAATAAATTTCAAGATATATATATATAAAACAAAAAATATAAAACTATAATTTCATCTGTCTCTCGGGTGTGGACTAATAGCAATATTCCCAGCCTATGATCACATTATCACTAATATTTCACAAACTATAACTGACATATAATTAATCATGGGTACAGTAGCTCTACATATTTTCCCTTTTTCCTTTCTTTCCCCCTCCTCAATAGGCAGAGCCAAAAAAATAACCAAATAATCAACTTATAGTAAGTCATATTATTTTATCCATATACTTGTATATCATACAACATTCACTGCTCTTACCCAGTAGAAGAAGAGAAGGGAAAAAAAGAAGCACCCCAACAACAATATGCCAATCATTGCAACTCAAATTTGACAATATCGCATAGACATTGCCAAATGTATTTAAAAAAAAATGAAAAAAAAAATGTTTCTCTTCTCTTTTCCTTTGCCTCTGACCCCACCTTCCATAATGAACAGTGGGCAGATAATGCACAATAGATATATATCTAAAAAAAAAATATATATATATTAAAGCAGGGGTAACCTTACGCCGGAATAACACACGTTCGGGATCGGCGTAACTCCCTAATTTACATATTCGACGTGTAAAATGACGGTAGCGCCACCTAGTGGCCAGTGTAAAACTGCAACTAATATACGACAGTGTAACAGACTTACGCTGCTCGTATATTAGCAGAATACCAAAAAAAGATACGCCGGCTATTCTTAGTATCTCTTGATACGCCAACGTAAATACTTTCTGAATCTGGCCCTTTGTCTTTGTCTGGCCTGAAGTTACTCAAGGGGTGTAATGCAATTAACTGCCACAAACAGTTAATAGCATGGGTCAGCTAAGCACATTGGTGTATGGAGATATCAGGACAAGAGTTAATACAGTGTGAAGATACAAGTGGTTACCAAGGGTAACAAAGGTTTGTCTAGCAACCTGTCGTAAGAGAGTGCATGTGACAGGTGGGATAGCCTCTTGCATACCAGAAGTGAGGTAGTGGAGATATGCCGGACAGGTAGAGGGGGCATGATGCCGGGTGAACTATTACCTTGGAAGCGGATCACTCCACATGCTGATGCTGGGGAATGATATCAACCAGTATACAGGTTTGCCCTTTGCCTTTCAGGCCCCTGGGAAGAATTTCTGGTGCTCTGTCTAACCTGCAAGAGGTGTCTGGCCATACTTGCCCCTCTGGCTCGCTGCCACATCTGCAATACACAGCTGTTTTGGCACCTATATGAAGAGGACCTCTGCGGTGAGATCGGTCCTGACGACTTTCACAAAACAAACTCCGGCGCTGATACACTCATCAAAAAGATCCTGAAATCCCTCAATTCAATGGGATGGCCTCCCCCACAGGCTCAGGGGTCGTTATGTCGTACCACACTACTGAAGCGAAGACTTCACCCGGTCGGGAAAGCTGCTGCAGCTCCACTGGAGAATATACATGAAGTCTTCGCTAGGGGCATGTGGGATCCCCGTTACTGGGAGTGAGGTATCGTAGATATGCTGGACAGGTGCAGGGAGCATTGGCTCTGTGTGTCCCTCCTAAATGCAACAGTGACCATGGTAGTGTTATCTAGAATCAAGAGAGTTAACTAGAGTTTAGTTGTCCAGGCAAGTAAAGGTACCCCATATGTAAGACAGTGATTCTATCCAAAGTACATAGCATAACCCAGAAGAACCCACCCTGGGATAGGCCTCTTATGTAAACCTTGCTTGGTGCTCAACGAGGATGGAAACGTGGAGGGTGTGACAACCAACCCACCACTCTACCCCTACATAATGCTGTTCTCATGTCAACACTGCTCCATGCATTTCCGAGGACTACCCACCACTGAAGAAGATCTGGAGAGGAACTTGGTGTATCATGTGGGAGAGCCCAGAGTTGGGCTTAAAGATTACAAAGGTATAGCCATTTCTACAAAATTAAGTGAGCGCTTCTGCGACCCAGTTTGCTTTACTTACCTAGAATTTATGGCAGGGCTACTGCATTTATCCAAAGACAATATGCAAAAACTTATTATATTGTATTTGAGGAGTGATTACTCACTGTGGTCCCACTATCTAAAGGAAATGGACAGCAGGACACAAAATAGTCATTGATATCCAATTTATCTGCATGCTGTTGTGATCATTTGAAAAATAAATAAAAACAAGTAATGACACATTGAACTAGTAGTGACCTAGTGATCCCTGTATCAGACTGAAATCAATCACTGTACAATCACTGTACCGTGAGTCTGAGCTCATATAAATCTTTACTACCTCCAATGCCCTTGATTCTTTAATTTTAAGTCATCAATTCCTAGAAACATGGGACTATAAGACACAGGAAGCTGCAAAGCAAGGTGCTGAGCTCCTCAAGATAGACAACACGTAAATATAAGCTTATCTGTTTATATACGTTGATATTTTTTTTGACAATTTTCATAATCAATGTAATCTAAGAAATGCGTGCATTTCCACACAATGGTTATTTTTTTGCTGTTTATGGCAATCAGTTGAATAAGACCGCCGGGAAAACCGAGAACCTGCTCGGTCTCTTTTCCCTTGTACACTCGGCCGGTTTTCACGACAGGAGAGCGACTTTGGTGCAGCTTTACACTTTCTGGTACTCAGGTAACATCAAAGTTGCATCAGTCACATCCAAATAGTGCAGGAACCTTTCTGTGTCTACAGCCGCATAATAGGGTTAGGATTAAATGTAGGACTAGAGCTAAGGGCTAGGGTTAGTGAAATTGCTAAGTGTTGGGGTTAGCGGTAATTGTTAAGGTTAGGGCTAGTGGTATTTGTTGGGTAAACCCTAACAATTACCACTAACCCTAAGGATTGCTAATTACCCTAACCAAAACTCTAACCTTAACTCTAAACCTATCCCTAGAAATTAAAAGTGCAGCGCTATTTATGTTTACAGATGTTATTCCTTAAAAATTGCTTAACAAATGTAAAAAAACATCTCTAATTAATTAACAGATGAAACAATTCAACTAGTGAAAAAATCACCTGGTATAAAAGATGCTGTGAAAATATGCTAAAACTCCAGTCAATGGGTGAGCAATATTCTTAAAGGGTTTGTAAAGGAATTTTTATTTTTTTATCTTAATAGCTTCCTTTACCTTAATGCAGTGCTGTTTTCATGTCCTTATTGTTTGTTTTTGCTCTCAAGTTGCTGTAATTCTTCTCTGATCTCCACACTTCCTGGTTGTCTGTTTCACTTATGACCACAGTACTGGGAGCTTTCTCTCTGTGGTCACTAATCAAGGAGGTGTGATTACTGTGTGTCTAAAACCCCACAGCACCAATCGTTTTCCAAACCATCACTGCCCTGTATTGGCTCTGTATGCTCTGTAAGGCAGAGAGGCAGGAAACATGCAAAAACGAAACTAGAGGTACATTATATTAAAGATAAAAATCTATGTTTAATTGTTTTTTAAAAGGAATCAGTTAACTATTATGTTTCTATACCCTGTAAACAGTAATTTCAGCAAAAAAATGTTTTTATTTATGTAGCGCTCACCCCCGAAGGAGCCGCTGGTTTGATGATGGGATCGGCAGATTAAGTTGCACTTCTTCTCTCTAGGGGTGCACCAGAAGTTTTCAATAACAAATGGAATTTCCAGACAGAAAAACAAAGGGTTTTCTCTGTAATTTTAATTCCAGGCCAACATAGCCGAACATCAACTCAATGAAAGTGAGACAGGTTGATGAAGAAAAGAAACTCAATATGTCGGGCCTGGATTAGAGCACAGCATAACTCAGCTGCCAAGCGTACAGATTTGCTTGCGTCGCCATTTAGACACAGACAGGGAGGAAAACAGGTCTCCTTCATTGACCTGGCTTTAGGCCTCTGCCACAGGCCGATGTAACTTTAACCTCTTTCCCACCGCGCCATAAGCATTTTACTGCTACTGCGCGGCGGGGTTATCTTGACACGACGTCCCTGGGACGTCGTCCTTCACTTTCGCGATTGCGCGTCCCCTGGGACGCGCTCGCGAAAGTGTCCGTGCTCACGGATCACGGTAAATTTTACCACGTGATCGCGCCGTCGAATGACGGCGCGATCACTTGTAAACAAACCGGCGTCATTTGATGACGCCGGTTCCTCCCTCTCCTCCCTCTCCTCTCTTTACAGTGTGCGAGGAGAGGGGGGGGGGGGCGGGGTGTCAGCAGCTGAGCTGTGGCTGGATCTGTGACAAATGCAGTCACAGATCCAGCCATCCCTCAATCCATCCCAGCTCTGCAATCCCCAGTACCCAACAATCCCCCAGTACCCAACAATACCCAACAATACCCCAGTACTCAACAATACCCCAGTACTCAACAATACCCCAGTACTCAACAATACCCCAATACTCGGCAATACCCCAATACTCGGCAATACCCCAGTACTCGGCAATACCCCAATACTCGGCAATACCCCAGTACTCGGCAATACCCCAATACTCGACAATACCCCAATACCCTGCATGATACTTTGCAATACCCCAATACTCTGCAATACCCTGCGCGATACTCTGCAATACCGCCTATGGGGATTTTTAAGTAGCGAAGTTTGGCGCCATTCCACGAGTGTGCGCAATTTTGAAGTGTGACATGTTGGGTATCTATTTACTCGGCGTAACTTCATCTTTCACATTATGAAAAAAAATTGGGCTAACTTTACTGTTTTGTTAAGCACAAAACAGTTTTTTAAAAAACACGCGTTCAATAAATTTCTGTGAAAATACCGTGCGAGATAAAAAGTTGTAACGGCCGCCATTGTATTCTCTAGGGTCTTTGCTAAAAAAGCATATATAATGTTTTGGGGTTCTATGTAATTTTCTAGCAAATAAATGATGATTTTTCCATGTAGGAGAGAAATGTCAGAATTGGTCTGGGTGTTCCAGAACGCCTGATGGCGTTCCCTGCACGTTGGGCCTCTGTATGTGGCCACGCTGTGTAAAAGTCCCACACATGGGGTATCGCCATACTCGGGAGGAATAGCAGAATGTGTTTTGGGGTGTAATTTGTGGTATGCATATGCTGTGTGTGAGAAATAACCTGCTAATATGACAGAAACAAGTTTTTTTTTTTTTTTTTTTACAGAATTTTCAGTCGTTTTTCTTTTATAGCGCAAAAAATAAAAAACCTAGTGGATGTTTCCGGAACGATACGGGTCACTAACCTAACAAATCGTGACCGGGAGCAAAGTAACTCTCCCAATCCAACTAACTTATTTTTCTTCTTAGCCCAATACCCGTGCTAAAGGCAAGGGGGCGCTACACACACCCCTCCCCCAAAGAGACACTGTCCCCAGTGTCTATAGCATTCGGATAAGAATACTGGCCCGACATCAACTTTAAAGAGACATAGGAGAAGGAAAATATAACACATATGGCAATACACATTATCACAAATGGTACATATTATACGACCCCAACTACCTAGCTACCCAGTCTCCGCAGCGTCGGTGATAGACAGGTCCAACAATCCTGCAAACACAATTTGAAAAGAAAACATTTAGTATTCACATTAGTTCTCCCAGAGCGGAAGCAAAGCTGTGGGCTCCAACATTAGCACAAAACTTCCCTTCTCTCTCAAGAGGCCACATTAATATAAGTGCTTCAATTGGAACATAAAACATGAAGGACACAGTGAATTCTTTTTTTTTTTACTCATCTTTTATTTTAGTTTTCAATAAAGAAAAAGGAAAACAAGTAGTATACAACATCTTATAGCTGATATACATACATATACAAATCAAAATACCAATTCCTCATACTTCATCATATACCCAGTGTTGGTCTATACACCCATCCTTCCCATTTCCTCACTCTCTTAAATTACTCCCCTCTCCGCCCGCCCCCCACAAAAAAAAAAAAAAAAAAAAAAAAATTATAAATGTAAAAAATATAAAATATAAATAAAAAATATATTTTCCCTTTCCCTTTTCTCTTCTCCTCCCCTCCTCAATCCCAGGTTCTCTCCTGACAGCCTCCTCCCTCATTCCTCCACCATAAGTCTCTTCCCTTCCTCTGTTCTTATAAATTGATTCCAATTTGACCAAGTTTCTTTATATTGCACACTCCTATTATGAGCAGAAAGAACCAGGTCTTCCATTGCTCCTACCTCCTGAGTCCGATTAAGCCATCCCGCGATAGATGGGGGCCTTGGGTCCCTCCACCTCAAGGTAATACCCGCCCTTGCTGTATTAACCAGATGGCACACTACCGACTTCCTATACTTCTGCTCCGTAATCTGTGATACATGCAGCAAGAAGAAGGCAGGGTCATCTGGAATCAGATCTTCAGTAAATTTTTGGGTGATTCTCCGTACTTCTTCCCAGTACTGTCTGACCTTATTGGTATGCCTCTCATTCCTGGGCGGGTAATGCAACAGTCCGCGTGCGCAAAAAAACTCAAATAGGTGCCAGAGTGGTTGCATAGATGAAAATAGAAATGTCTTGTCTCTTTTTTTTCTCCACCGATGTTTCAATGACATTTCCAAAATCCAGCTTCTTGTGCAAGGACCCCTCCCATTCTAACTGACTAAAAACCCAATCCCTCCAGAAAGTACATTCCACAAACGCCTCCGTGGCTCCGGAGAGGAGAAAGGGGGGGGGGGTTATAAAACTGGGAGAATAGTTCAGTTCACACAGAGGGGCATACTTGTCCGTAACTTTCCCAAAAATAGCACGGCAAACTTCAACAAAAGCCTGGGGCGCTGTGATAAAATGTCTGACTAGGACGATGCGTCTCCGGTTAAGGAGAACGGGGTGAGGAAAAAAATGGCTCAACTCACCCGCTCCTCAAGGTGGTGACAAGGCTCTCAACTCACACAATTTGCTCCGAGTGGGACGCGTCTTCCTGGTGCCGGGGACTCAGAATCCCCCAAGACCTTGCTGTTCTGGGAACTGCGGCTCGAAAAGGTGATCAGGCAAATCTGTTCGCGACCTGCTCGACCACATATACAGGTCAGAGGAGTCCTCCGCTTCAGCGGGGAGGTAATGGCGGGCCTTGGTTGTGGCAACGGCCGAATCAGTCCGGGAAAATCTTCTCACCGCATCCCAGTCAATGGGTTGGTAGGGCCCTGTCCCCGATGCAGGACAAAGAACTGATACTGTCCCAGCAAAGACAGCCTCTCGTGGGACCTTAGGATCCGCGCAGGTTGTGTGAAGCATCTGACTGCGCAGGTCCTCTACTTCCTCCATCAGGTCTCCTTTTTTCTGACCCTCCAGTTCATCAATATCTCTGAAGGATGGAAACTCCGGCCACAAAGTCTCCTTTTCTAAGGTGACCATCCCCGAGGATTGGACCACATAATACTCTGCCAGATTTCCCACCGATGGGACTGCCTTAAAGAGATAGGCCCGGCAATTCAAACATCTGGCAAAAGGTGACAGGTGTACAGCCATCATTCCACAATGATGGCAGGCTATCCCAAGGATCTCGGTCCCCTTTGAGGACAGCAACGTCACAGGCACGCCAAGCAACAGGCCGTCTCGGCTCCATCTTGGGACGTATCAGGATAGGCAGGACCTTCAGAACTGTGGACGTCTTCAGATAGTGATCCGTCCTCGTTTCTCAGTGTCCCATACCGAGCGACATCGGCGCGCACCTGTGTATGGCTCAGGTGCCTGATTCTCTAGACGGCATTGGAAACCCAGCCACTCACTGGGGTCCCTCCAGACTCGTCTCTGACTGAGACTCTGTAGGTCCCGGACACCTGGCCAGGCAGACCATGCCAGTGTGGCCCCCTGGGCGTGCATGAAAAAGAAAAGAAAGGAGGGCGCACCGACCTTGTGCATTACCACTTATACGTTTTAATAAACACAAAATAAAAAGCAATGGTCCTACTTACAAACATTCAGTAGTAAGCGCATTTAAAACAGCTAAAACTGGACCTCACGGCACCTGCCAGTCAGACCCTAGACACCAATGTAGCTGACGCGTTTCTGGGCCGTACCCCCTTCCTCAAAGCTTAGGTGGTCTGTGATAACTCTCTCTTCTCCCTGCAGATCATCCTTTATAGGTGCATGTGTGCATACAAGCGCAGCCAATTGGTCACTAACTAACTAGTCCCGCCTTTCTTACGGGACTCCGCCCACCCCATTAGTTGCCCAGATGGGCTCCATCTGTGTAGAGGGGCAAGTTGATCCAAGTGCCCATCCTATACAGTGGGGTACACAGCAAATAACACAAAAAAACACAAAACTGACAGTGCAGCGGTGCAATGGGATCACCAAGCTCCCAGTTACCATATATCCACTGGCAGCTCCACTACAGCCTGGCCAATTCGCCAGGACCTACATCAGAGCCATTTGTGCCACCGCAGGGCCTGGGGGTACAATATGAGGGTACCCACCTGGTGACATCCTGTGCCCGAGGAGACGCCCACACCCACCGCGGGCTACCGCCGCTCCACCGTTCTCCGCCGATCTGTGTCGGCACCCTGGTTGGCTGGAACGCACGCCATCCACAATCAGGAAGTGCGGGGCCTTCTGCGTTCCACCCGCACTTCCGGTTTCGCCGTACTCGCGCGTGCGCGCGAGCATGCGCGCGCACACAAATATGCGCGTGCATAGCATATGGGTTGCGTTCCACAGTCACAGGAAGTGCGGGTGTTTGCGTTCCACCCGCCACTTCCGGTTTGGTGCCAGCCAGTGAACGAGCTTCCGGAGCTCTAAATGACGGTGCAGGGTGCAAATCTAACCTCCCACACTAGGCTAAAAGAATGTGGCCCAAAAGCCCCTGCGCCATATATGCACACATACCCCCACAACAGGATGATAGCAGCCGTGCCAGAGCAGGCATATCTAATGGGAGACGGGCGCAAGTCCATCTCCTGATACTATTATACATCCCTCTTAAAGGAGTATAGAACTGAATAAAAGCAATATATATACATATAATAAATATAATAAAAAATAGTATATAAAAGCACATATATTAAAAACATATATAACATACTAAAAGCACGCTGTATAGGAAGCACATCTTTTAGGATGCGTATAAAATGCGGTTTTTGGTCCAATCTGTGTGATCAAGCCATCCTAGAGTATAATAAACTAGTAGTAATATTACCGGTAATGACTACATACTAATTTAAATAAGTATATAAATATATAGAGAATGCAAAAAGGCCCAAACGTAGGAATATAACACATATTAACATATATATCACTACGTAGAGACCAGCATCTGTGCACCAGCAGCCACTTAGTGACAGCCCTCCTAGCACGGAACCCCTGGGATAGCTGTCAGTTGATACAAAGCTCCAGATTCAGGTAGATCAGAGCATCTTTGCTCTGGAGTAACGCATCTCATTTGCGTTACGCTGCAGAAATTTTAGGAGCAAGTGCTGTTATTCAGGAAGCACTTGCTCCTAAAGTTGCGGCAGCGCATCGCAAATGAGCCAGCGGAATTCAAATTGGGCGGGTACGGGGCGTGTAGTATTCTAACTATGCGCGATCCCGCGGCGAACGTACTGCGCATGCGTCGAGTGTCGATGCATCCCAGTGCGCATGCTCCAAGTTCTGTCAGTGAACGTCAATGACGTCACGTCCCCATTCATGAATGTTTTACGCAAACGACGCGATTTGTTTTTTTTCCGACGTGATGACGACGGCTATACCTAACATAGGATACTCCACTAGGGGGCTGCTTTATCTATACGCCGCGTATCGCTTCCGGAAACGTCGTAAAGTCACTGCGTCGCGCCCGAAAAAGATCGTGAATTGCCGATTTCCGCTCATTAACATATTTTTTTAGCGTAAATCGGCGGGAACGCCCCCGGCGCCATTTTTAAGTTGAAGTAAAGATGCGATGGCGAAATTCAATTACGCTGATCGCATCGGAACTCCAACCCAGCGTTTCTTGTTTTCTGGTTATAGAAAACAGAAACGCCGGCTTAAAGTGACAGTTAGGCTGGCGGATCACTGGATCCGCCAGCCTAACTCTACCTGAATCTGGCCCAATGTTTTTAGGTGACCAGTATTTGAATAAGTGAAAGGGGTAAAAATTGATCTCACACAACGGCTCTTTTGGTGACTTTACTGACACTGCTCCTTCTGCTCATGTGACAGTATTGGTGCATGGTGATTGGCATATTACCATCACACAGGGGCGGGGAGAGAGAGTCCTCATCCTTGTGATCTGAAGCTTACATAGGGCTTCCTTTTCTCACTCCCATGAGCAAACACAGGAAAGGTGAGTATGCTACTGGTGGAAAGGGAGGCGTTGAAGCATCTGTTGCTTTTTTCTCCATGAATAATACACTGGGTTGCAATAAGAAATCTCAACTGTGTTAAAAAAATAATAATTTCAACATATAGGACACATTCTCATTAGCTTTTGTCTATACTGAGGGTTTCCAGTGTTTTTTTTACTGGTGGTAATCTACAGCTTGTGGGATATAGTTTGGTGCAAGTTTTTATTTATTTTTTTAAATAAGAAAAAGGAATCGCGAAGTAAGAACAGTAATGCGCTGCCTGACATATCACATGTTACGTGAAAAATAAAAACAATTTCCTCAGATGTGAGCAGGTGCCAGGAAGTTCCGTTTTGTGCAACGTTGTTTTCAACATCATTCTAAGTGATGTGGTAACAATTTCTAGGGCAGACAAATGTTTCATGTACATAACAAGTTCCCAGTTTGGACATTGCTTGTCATTGGCTGTAGATTATTCACTACTAATATAAAATAGTAAACTGCATTAAAAAATGTAGTGTACAGTATATATATTGTAAGGGGTTAGCTCGGTAGCGGGGGTATGTGACCCCCTGGATGGGTTCACTACACACTGAACTATACAGAGAGGCAGCCGAAGGTGGTTGAAAACATTGGGCCAGATCCACAAAGAATTACGGCGGCGTATACCCAGATACGCCACCGTAATATTAAATTCCCGCCGGCGTATCTTTGTTTTGTATCCACAAAACAAGATACGCCGGAATTACGCTAAGATACGACTGGCGTAACGTTATTACACCGTCGTATCTTAGTTGCATACTTACGCTGGACACTAGGGGCGCTTCTGTTTTTCCGCGTTGAATATGCAAATGAGCGAGTTACGGCAATTCACGAATGTACGAGCGGCCGGCGCATTCCTTTTACGTAGTTTGCGTAAGCGTATGTCCGGCGTAAAGTTACCCCTGCTATATAGAGGCGTACACCATGTGAAGTATGGACGTCAGGCCAGCGTCAAATTTTCCGTCGTTCACGTCGTTTGCGTAAACCGTTCGAATAGGGATTTGCGTAAGTTACGTTCACGCCGTTTTCATTGACTATTTGCGATGTGATTTTACGCATGCGCACTGGGATACATCCATGGCCGGCGCATGCGCAGTTAAAAAAAATTTAATTTACGTCGGGTCACGATTAATTTAAATAAAACATGCTCACCTCTTCCCAATTTGAATTAGACGCGCGTATGCCGGCCCATTTACGCTACGCCGCCGTAAGTTAGGACACAAGTGCTTTGTGAATACGGCACTTGCCATTCTAAGTTGCGGCGTAGCGTAAATGATATACAATACGCCCGGCAGAAACTTAAGCCGGGCTTCGTGGATCTGGCCCAAAGAGTTTGGTTTATTCTTCCATATTGCTAGAAACAAGTGCAAGCATCCAAACAGCATAAACAAAACAAAACATAAAATAAACCCTGGCCACAGGAACCTATCTATGGAGTCTGGCACAGCCTACTGCTGGGCAGACACTGCTGGTCATACAGCAGAGAAACAATAGTCTCTTTGATTTTTATCACACAGAAAAATCAACAACCACCTCACCTCTTCAGAAGTCTTTCTCACTGCTCTCCTTAACTCAAAAAGCCTCAGGATGCAGAAATCAGTAGTCATCCTTTGGATAAGTTATAGAGGCCCTAATTGCCTCATTCTGAACAGCTGAAGTTTTCCAATGTCCTAAACTTTCTGGCTACCTCTGTAGTCGACACCTGGTAGTAATTGGTGTATTGTCTAAACAGGGCAGAAATGTATCTCACGTCTGTGACAACACCGACAGATTTACCTGACATCCTGTCACTTCCTGTCACTTGTTTCAACCCTAGGGTTGGGACACAGGTTGCCAAGCACGCATGCACTCGGGACAACACATCTGCATTCCCCATTTTAACACCGGGGCGATGCGTTACCACAAAACTAAATTCCTGGAGGGCCAGGAACCACCTATTTATTCTCCTATTGGTCTCTTTGTTCTGTGCCATCCACTTCAATGGGGCATGATCCGTCACCAGTTCAAACCGTCTACCCACGAGGTAGTACCCAAGAGAATCCAAAGCCCATTTCACCGCCAAACACTCTCTCAATGGTGGCATAATTCTCCTCATGGGCCTTCAACTTTCCGCTGAGGTACATAACAGGGTGTTCCTCCCCCTTGATAATCTATGACAGTACAGCTCCTAACCCCACATTTGACGCATCTTTATGAACCACAAAGTCCCGTGAAAAATCAGGCGAATTTAAAACTGGCTGACTACATAAGGCCTGTTTTAAAGCCTGAAAAGCAGTTTCTGCTTCGGGAGTCCATTTGGTCATGACAGACTCCTTCCCTTTGGTCAAATTGGTCAGGGGAGCAGCCTGTGAGGCAAAATGGGTGATAAAAGCAGCGATAATACCCCGCGATCCCCAAAAATGCACAAACCTGTTTCTTGTTGGTGGAACGTGGCCAATCCTGAATAGTCTCAACTTTGTTTATTTGGGGCTTGATTAGACCTCTTCCAATGGTATACCCCAGATACTTCGCCTCTTTTAGCCCAAGGGTACATTTTTTTTTGGATTGGCTGTAAACCCGGCTTTCCAGATGGAATCCAACACAGCCTGAACCTTTGGTAAGTGTGAGTCCCAATCCTCACTGTGGATGACAACTTCATTAAGGTATGCAGCAGCATAGGCTCGATGAGGCCGAAGGGTCTTATCCATGGTGCGTTGAAATGTGGCGGGAGCATTCTGTAACCCAAAAGGCATCCTCCGATATTGGAAAGATCCGTCTGGAGTTACAAATGCTGTTTTTTCCCTGGCCAACTCCGAGAGAGGAATTTGCCAATAACCCTTGGTCAGCTCTAACGTCGTCATGTACCGGGCAGTGCCTAGGCGATCAATCAGTTCATCTATGCGGGGCATAGGATAGGTGTCAAACTTAGAGATTTTATTTAGGCAGTGAAAGTCATTACAAAACCGCCAACTTCCATCTGGTTTGAGCACTAAGACAATGGGACTGGACCAATCACTATTTGACTCTTCTATCACCCCCAGCTCAAGCATTTTTTTTACTTCCTGGCGAATTGCCTCTCGCCGGGCTTCTGGAATTCTATAAGGCTTCAACTTGACCTTATCCCCTGGTGTGGTGATAATGTCATGTTCAACTCCGGAGACCCAACCTGGCATGTCTGAAAACTTCTCCCTATTACTGAGCACAAATTCTTTAACCTCCTGTTGCTGAGTTTTGGACAGAGTCTCCGCTTTCCCAACTTCAGGGACAGCCAGGTTAAATGGAGCAGAAAATAGGGTAGTCTTAGCGACCAAGGTATCAGAATAGTGTACTTACCAAGGCTGAGATGCCGAGAGCGGTTCGCTGTTGCGACTTAGCGCAGTCCGCCCCCTGGAGGTGGTACAGAGGGTGGACGACACCAAGAGGCACAAGCCACCAGCAGGCAGGGTAGAGCTTGTGTGGAAGTCCTGTAGAACTGAAGCAAGGACTGATGGGTATCTTCCAGCAGAAGAAGACTGGTAGAAAGTCCAGAGCAGGCTGAGGCTCAAACACAGGTAAGCAGCCAATCCAGGTCTGACTGGGGATCAAGGCACTGGAGACAAGAGGCAAAACTGGGTCACAAGCAGAAAGTCAAAGCACAGGAGACTGAAAGTAAATCCGGGTCACAGGCCGGGGGTCAAACACAGGAGGCAGGAACAAAGTCCTTAAAACAAGCCAAGGTCGGGTCCAGGAGAAGATCAGAGTAGGTCAGGGTCAATCCGGGTCACAACAGGTAATCAGACAATCAATCAGGAATCAGGAACTCAGGTACAGGAAGCTGAAGACAAACCAGCAATTTCCTTTGAGCATCTGCTCAGCTTTATAGGCAACCAGGAAGTCATGTGGAAGTCATGTGGTGCATGTCATGTGACAGCCAGTGCAGCTGAAGGTTTCTTTGACAGCTCCCACTGACAACTTTGCTGCCATCTAGTGTTCAAAATCCAATATGTTTCTCTGACACAAGGACTCTCTATCCTTCCATAGTTTCAAAAATTTCACATGATAGAGCTGCTCAGGTTTTCGTCTTCCCGGTTAGCTAATTTTATAATTCACCACCCCCATTTTCTCCAACACTTCATAGGGACCCTGCCATTTGGCTAGGAATTTACTTTCGACCGTGGGGACCAGCACCAACACCCTATCACCAGGTGCAAGGGAACGGACCTGGACCCCACGATTGTAAATCCTTTGTTGAGTCAATTGGGCTTGGGCTAAATGTTCCTTCACAATCGGCATAACTTAGGCAATTCTGTCTTGCATTTAGGCCACATGTTCAATCACACTTTGATGCGGGGAACTCTCACTCTCCCATGTTTCCCTGGCAATGTCCAGTAGGCCCTGGGGGTGCCTCCCATACAGTAGCTCAAATGGAGAGAACCCTATGGACGATTGGGGAACCTCTCTTATGGAAAACATTAGATAAGGGAGCAGATAATCCCAATTCTTTCCGTCTTTATCCACCACCTTCCTCAACATTTGTTTTCGGGTTTTATTAAACCTTTCCACTAACCCGTCTGTTTGAGGGTGATATACTGATGTACGTAATTGGGTCACTTTTCAGGAGTTTACAAAGTTCTTTGGTCCCCCTAGACATAAACGGGATGCCCTGGTCAGTTAGGACTTCCTTAGGAAGACCCACATGGCTGAAAACCTGAAATGACTCTTTGGCAATGGTTTTAGCAGAGGTGTTTCGGAGAGGAATCGCTTCTGGGTAACGGGTGGCATAGTCCATTATTACCAAGATATGCTGGTGCCCTCTAGTGGACTTCAGTAAGGGGTCAACCGAGTCCAATGGCGATCCTCTCAAAAGGGACCTCGATAATGGGCAGGGGTACCAACGGACTGCGGAAATGTGGCATGGGTACAGTAATCTGACACACTGGACAGGAAGAGCAATACAATTCCACTTCCTTAGTGATCCCAGGCCAATAAAACGTCTGGGTGATCCTCTCCCGGGTTTTTTCTGCTCCCAAATGTCCCCCAAGAATGTGCCCATGGGCCAGTTCCAAAACCATCTTGCGGTACGGTTTAGGCACTACCAGTTGTTCAATGGTGTCCTCTATCCTCTGTGACACTCAATATAACAGGTCCCTTTCAATAATGAAGTAACAGGTCCCTTTCAATAATGAAGTAAGGGAGGGCAACCCTCTCATCAGGGTTAACTAACTCCCCATCTATCTTTACTACATTCTCCCAGACACAAGTTACCGAGGGAGGTTTCAAAGGAAACCGTAGTCACCGTTTATTCTTGAGTGTCTCCATGTACACAAACTACAGACATTTTCCTAGGATGTAAGGTGTTTCCCACCACTAGATCACTTTTCACTAAGGTGAACAGGCTACCTGAATCCAACAATACCACAACATCTTTACCATCTAAGCACATTCTACATAACGGTTTCTCATTTCCCTTTACTGCAGTGCATGTGGTTGCAAAAAGGGACTGTCGTCTCTCTGTCAGAAAGTCACACTGCATGGGTTCATCATCCGCTGGGCAAACCGCTGCTACATGTCCCTTTTCCCGGCAACGGTAACAAATCAACCTCTCCTGTGGGATGGATCTTCCAGGCCGCTCTTGCCAAACATTAGCAGTAGTCCGATAATACCTCTAGTTGCTCTTTGGTCCCTCTCTCCACCCCCATCCCTTGATGCAGTCTTACCTATAGGTGGGGAGGATCTGGACTTGGGGTGAAAAGTCTGTGCATCTCTGGTGCAAGAGGACAAATTCTCTCTGTTGTTAGGTACCTTTCGACCAGGTCTACAAGTTTGTCTGCAGTTTTCGGACCACCATGGTTCACCCATTTCTGCAGGGTTTTAGGAAGAGCCCTAAGAAATTTGTCCATGACTACTCGCTCCAAAATTTTTGGTCCCGACAGAGTTTTTGGCTGCAGCTATTTCTTAGCCAAATGGATGAGGTCATACATCTGCGACCGAGGTGGCTTCCTCATATTTTTTTGCGTCTACAAGCTCCAAATCAAAATATGCCTTTGGCCGCGTACACACGACTAAATAAATCCGATCAAATCGGTCTGACAGACCGATTTGATCGGATTTGTCTGCTGGGATATATTGGTTTGATCGTGTACACACGATCAAACCAAAATCCCCGCCGGCAGACAGCGCGGTGACGTGGCGGTGACGTTGACGCTGCCACGTCACCGCACCAGGAAGTAAAAAAATTCCACGCATGCGTCGAATCCATTCGACGCATGTGCGGGCAGATATGTCCGCTGGTTAGTGTACTAACCAGCAGACATGTGGGACAGACGGGTTCCCAGCAGACAGATTTTAAAGCATGCTTTAAAATTTGTCTGCTGGAAAAACCTGTCTGTCTGCCCGTACACATGATCGAATTTGTCTGCTGAAACGGTCCGTCGGACCGTTTCCAGCAGATAAATTTGATCGCGTGTACAGTATGTGGCCTTTTGGGCTTCTCCAGATAATAGGGGGGGCACTAGTCCAGCCCACTGTTCTTTAGGCCAACTCTCTTTTTCCGCTGTTCTCTCAAACGTGGGTCATCATCTGCAGTCATCTTTGGCAATAAGTGTCTTACCCGAAAAGCCAATATGTTACTGACCTCACTCCCAGCCTCGGTCTGCTGTCTCTGAAGCTGTTTCACGATGCCCTCCATTTGCTGCTGGTGTCTCTGTTCCAAGCCTGCAATGCTCTCTCGGTGAGCTGCAAGGCTCTCTTGGTGAGCTGAAAGGCTCTCTTGGTGAGCCTGTTGTTGAGCTGTGTGAGCCTGTTGTTGAGCTGCAAGGCTTTGCTGCAAACCTGCATTTGTCTGCTGTTGATTTGCATTTGCTATAGCCAGCTTTTTCAGTATCTCCTCCACTTTGGTTTACTTTAACTGCCCGCGGCACTCCACCATGTGTAAGGGGTTAGCTCGGTAGCGGGGGTGTGTGACCCCCTGGATGGGTTCACTACACACTGAACTATACAGAGAGGCAGACAAAGACGGTTGAAAACAAAGGGCCAGATCCAAAAAATTACAGCGGCGTATATCCAGATACGGTGCCATAATTTCAAATTAATATCCACAAAACAAGATACGCCGTAAGTCTCTTACGCCGTCGTATCTTAGTTGCATATTTATGCTGGACGCTAGGGGCGCTTCAGTTGTTTTCCACGTAAAATATGCAAATGAGCGAGATACGCTGATCCACGAACGTACGTACGCCTGGCGCAGTGTTTTTACGTTGTTTGCTGTATAGAGGCGTACATAATGTTAAGTATGGATGTTGGGCCAGCGTCAAATTTTCCATTGTTCACGTCGTTTGCGTAAACCGTTCGCGAATAGGGATTTGCGTAAGTTACATTCACGTCGTTTTCATTGACGTTTTGTGACGTGATTTGGAGGATGCGCACTGGGATACGTCCACGGCCGGCGCATGCGCAGTTAAAAAAAAAATGGCAAAAAACTTGGGGTCACCATTCTTTTACATAAAACACACCCACCTAATCCACATTTGAATTGCGCGGGCTTACGCCAGCCCATTTACGCTACGCCGCTGTAACTTAGGACGCAAGTCCTTTGTGGATACAACACTTGCCTTCCTAACTTACAGCGGCGTAGCGTAAAAAAGGTACGCTACGCCTGCACAACGTTACGCCGCTGTTTGTGGATCCGGCCCAAAGAGTTTGGTTTATTTTTCCATATTGCTGGAAACAAGTGCAAGCATCCAAACAGCATATACAAAACAAAACATAAAATAAACCCTGGCCACTTGGGGCGGCTACCTTCACCACACAGGAACCTATCAATGGAGTCTGGCACAGCCTACTGCTGGGCAGACACTGCTGGTCATACAGCAGAGAAACAATAGTCTTTTTTAATTTTTATCAAACAGAAAAATCAACAACCACCTCACCTTTTCAGAAGTCTTTCTCACTGCTCTCCTTAACTCAAAAAGCCTCAGGATGCAGCAATCAGTAGTCAACCTATGAGAGGCCTTAATTGCCTCATTCTGAACAGCTGAAGTTTTCCAACACCCTAAACCTTTCTGGCTACCTCTGTATCCGACACTTGGTAGCAATTGGTGTATTGTCTAAACAAGGCAGGAATTTATCTCCCGTCTGTGACAACACCCACAGATGTACCTGACTTCCTGTCACAATATATATATTGTGAGGGATTAACTCGGTAGCGGGTGTGTGTGACCCCCTGGATGGGTTCACTACACGCTGAACTGTACAAAAACGGCACTTGAGGATGACTGAAAACAAATTATATGGTTTATTTTTCCATCTTGCGGGATACACGTGCAAGCATCAAAAATAGCATAAACAAAACAAAACATAAAATAAACCCTTGCCACTTGGGGCATCTACCTTCCCAACACAGGAACCTACCTATGGAGTCTGGCACAGCCTACTGCTGGGCAGACACTGCTGGTCCTACAGCAGAAAACAACAAAAAAAAAGTCTCTTTGATATTTCTCACACAGAAATATCCATCAGCACCTCACCTCTTCAGAAGGGCTTGTGTCTGCTCCTTCACTCACAAAGCCCCCAGGATGCAGCGATCAGTCGTTATCCTTAGGCTTTATTTATAGGGGCTTTAATTGCTTAATTTTGAACAGCTGAAGGCTTCTAACTCCCCAAACCACTCTGGCCATTTCTACAGTCGACGCCCAATAGTAATTGGTGTATTGTCTACACAAGGCAGAAAAAGTATCTTCCGTCTGGGACAACTGAAGTTTTCCAACGCCCTAAACTTTCTGGCTACCTCTGTAGTCGACACCTGGTAGTAATTGGTGTATTGTCTAAACAAGGCAGAAATGTATCCCACGTCTGTGACAACACCAACAGATTTACCTGACTTCCTGTCACATACCCCCCCCTCTTGTTTCAACCCTAGGGTTGGGACACAGGTTGCCAGGCACGCATGCACTCGGGACACCCCATCTGCATTCCCCATTTTAACACCGGGGGCGATGCGTTACGACAAAACTAATTTCCTGAAGGGTGTTCCTTGCTCTGTAATATACTCATTTTCAGTTGTAAACCATGCAAATGCTTAATTGGTTTTTCAATGGACACAAAGGTTTCCCTCGATAGCTCAATCCCTGAAGAACTTAGCGAGTCATAACCAACACCAAGAGCTGACAACATTGTGCTCTGCATTGGATCATCCATGTGGATGCCCTCTTCAGATGCAAACACACCAAGACTGGAATCCTCCAAAGCAAGGCGACACCCAACAAAATTTGTTCTTCTATGAACTGGACTAAAGTCGGACGCATATGACCTCTGATAAACCGATGTACTAGGCCAGGGATCCTCAAACTACGGCCCTCCAGCTGTTACAGAACTTCACATCCCATGAGGCATTGTAAAACTCTGACATTCACAGACATGACTAGGCATGATGGGAATTGTAGTTCCTGAACAACTGGAGGGCCGTAGTTTGAAGACCCATGTACTAGGCGGTTTTTCTTCCCTTTGGTGCGCTAGACTGAAATCATTACTTGTCAATTCTACATTTCCAAGTTTTTTACTTTGTGATAGTTCAGACTCACAAGTATGGGGAAAATCTATCAAACCCAATGTAAAGTTTTCAGAAACTGAATCCTCGTCACTTTCTTGAACCAACCGCTTACGATGTGCATCACTTGTTCGCACACCCCTATTCTCACCAAGAACTTGACAATTGCTATTAGACACATCATTAACTGAACTAGACAACATTACTTGTCTAGCAGATACAATCACTTTTGAAATTATGTTTATGGCTAGTTGTTCAACTATCTTTGCCTCATAGTCTCCCAAAAATGTTTTAGTATTTGTTTCTTTGAAACCATCGACTATTGGACACAAATTCTCATATTCTTCATTCCTTTCAAGACATTTGGAAAAAGCATACAATAAATTAGTACATTTAGCCTCTCTGACCACTTCAGTGATGGAGGTTTCACCTGCCATTACAGATTCTACACTTTGAAAAATAGATTTTACTTCCCAAGGAATCTTTGTAGTCCAAAGTATTATCCTGCATTACTTGCTCTGACAGAACACTTTCTAAAGACTGAGTTTCACAGGATGTGACATTACCTTTATATTCAAATCCGATTTCATTAACATAAAACTTAACACACTGCTCTTCAACATGCAAATAATTCACAGAGGCAAAATTAGCTTCAGTCTGGGTGCATATTTCCTGCAATTCAGATTCCTCAATGACCCTGCTCCGCTGATCAACTATGAGAAAGTCATGAATATCACCTGCCTTACTACATTCACAAGGCTCAGTGGATATTGGACACACTTTTTCTACATCATTTAGTGCAGTGTCAGAATTAAGTTTTTCAGCTTTATTTCCATCAAGCAACTGACAGAGAACTGAAGACGTGCAAACCCCTACTTCCTGCACTTCAGCCACTTCATTTGCCCTGAAGCGGTCAGGGATTTCACTTTCAACATCACTTCCAGAAAGTTCAGCCTCATTTTCCATAAAGTCCTTCAGATTTAACTTTCTAAGAATTGCCTTCTCCTCATCGTCGTTATCTTCCACACATATTTTATTATTTATTGTTAGTCCATTCTGGGGGTTGGCTGTTTCCGTAGGACAATCATCAACTTTAACATCTCCATGTTCCGTTTCTGCTTTGGTAATCTTGGTGACACCATGAACTCCTAACTTGGCAGAGTAGGCCCAAAGAAATGAACAGTGATCCATACAGCCCTGGCACCCTATCTCATGCAACTCAACGTGCTCCGACGGAACTGCCCCTAGGTGCCGACCATGAAACCAGTCCTCACACCACACACACTGGATCATCTCATCTGGGGTCTCATCCTCAGGATCGGGGTACGGTCTCTTACATGTGCAGTAGATGCCAAAGAAATTGTCCTTGTAATTATTAGCCATGTTTGTCTTCTCTTTATCCAGGTATAACTTGCACTCCCGCTGTTTAAATTTGGCATTTCCACAATTGCAGCGAAATTTCCTCTTGGTGTAGAGCTCAAACAAGTCGTGGCCTTCATGACACTTGTATGTACAGGCCAGACATATCCCAGCAGGCTCCTCTTTATCCAGGGTGCCGGTACTGCAGGTGTACAGCGCTTGTCTCTTCACATAACCCAGGGGGTAGGAGCACTTTTCGGAATCGCTTCCCGCCAGCACAGCAGACGCCTCATCCTGCAGGGCGTCATCCTCCTTCAGGACATCCAGCAGTGACAGGACCGGCTCTTTCTTTACTACCATTTCTATCTTTACTTCCACCTTCACTTCCTCCTCTTCATCTTCTGCACCACTTTCAACTTCTTCGCTGTCAGAATCATCACATGGTAGAAGATGGAAATCCTCAAATCCGGCCTAATTTTCTTCATTTTCTCTGTTGGTGAAAGAACCGGAACAGAGAGCAACTGCTTCATTCATTAGGTCACTTTTCTCATTTTCAGCATGAGCCTTTGTACAACCAAAAGATTCTTGATTTGGACCATCATCTTGACAGACAAATTTTCCAGAGCAGAGTCCAAGCAACTCATCCATAACCCCTATCTTGGAGTCATTTGCATCAGGCTGGCTGGTGTTGGATTGTGATTCCTTAAACTTTCCCGAGCAGAGATCTAACAGTTCGCCCATATTTACATTCATAGCATTCTCATCCATATTGTCCATCATGAGTCTTTGCTTGGCAGAGCTGTACTTGCTCCTGTTGCGGCCAACATTTAGAAAACCATGAGCATGCGTGACAATGATCTCTTCGTTGTAATCCTCATCACTCCAAAGTAAGCTTTCCATGCAAGAATCGCTGAGCGTCTCCTCATCACTTAGTCTTGGATATGCCGGTATATTGGAGATGCCGGTATATCGACGGCATCCATGATCGCTGCTTTTACCGGAACACGGGGCCTTATAATCAGTGTTGAGCTTTGAAGGTTGTAATTTTTTTTGTGAGCGCTCCTTAGAAACCTCCATGTTCTCTTCCCTACCAGACAGCTCTGACTTTGCTTTCTTTTTCTTCTTCTTTTTCTTTAAATTCAGAGGCAAGAAATCTTTGAATTTTTCTTTAACACTTTCAGACAGCTTGTCTGGCTTGCGATGAGACTTCTGGATTAAGTTCTCCTTGCTTTTGTCTTTTAGGGACGGTCGGTGGGAATTTGAACTGTTTGTGGTGTGTCTTCTCTTTGAGCTTTGCTGACTGGCCTTTTCGTGAGCTAAAGAGCCTCTTGTCTGCATATGCCTCGTGACAGGACTCTGATCCTGCTCTGACTTGTCAACGCCAGGGAAATACTTCATATGGTAATGCAGCAATTTGGCTTTGCGAAAAAATTTGGATCAATCCAAAATCTTGCCTTTAAACTTGTTGGGTTCCAGTTCCAAGGAAACAGCTTTGATAGCTGGATCATCAAGTTTCTTCAAAGTATTTGCTAAAGGTTCTCTACTGTCTTTAGCAGAACTGTCAGACCGTTGATTCAGCTTCATAGGAGCTGCTACTGCGGGGACAGCCGGGACCTCCTCAGCACCTTCTTGTACCTGAGGGTCTTTCTCTTCTGGTTTGATCTCGTCTGGTTTGACCTCTGGAACGCCATTCACAACATTGGTTTCCACAGGCTCTACAGACTCTTCTACTACTAATGGCGGCTCCTTTACTTCGGGAGATCAGGCTCTGCCAGGGCACACTCCTCTGGCTCCACTTCTTGTTCCTCTGGTGAAGTACTACCCTCTGGTGATGATTCCGTCTCAACAACAGACGTGGTAACCTCTATAGCATTATGATCCTCTGGATTCTCAATCAGAGAGGGCTTGCTATCCTTTTCCTCTGTTCATTCAAATAGTTTCGCGATGGTCTCCATTAGGTGATGAGCCTCAAGGCTCTCTTGGCGAGCCTGTTGTTGAGCTGCAATGCTCTGTTGTTGAGCTGCAATGCTCTGTTGGTGATTTGCATTTGCTATAATCATCTGTTTCAGCATCTCCTCCATTTTGGGTTTACTTTAATTGCCCGCATTCTCCACCATGTGTGAGGGATTAACTCGGTAGTGGGTGTGTGTGACCCCCTGGATGGGTTCACTACACGCTGAACTGTACAAAAACGGCACTTGAGGATGACTGAAAACAAATTATATGGTTTATTTTTCCATCTTGCGGGATACACGTGCAAGCATCAAAAACAGCATAAACAAAACAAAACATAAAATAAACCCTTGCCACTTGGGGCGTCTACCTTCCCAACACAGGAACCTACCTATGGAGTCTGGCACAGCCTACTGTTGGGCTACAGCAGAAAACAACAAAAAAAGTCTCTTTGATATTTCTCACACAGAAATGTCCATCAGCACCTCACCTCTTCAGAAGTGCTTGTGTCTGCTCCTTCACTCACAAAGCCCCCAGGATGCAGCAATCAGTCGTTATCCTTAGGCTTTATTTATAGGGGCTTTAATTGCTTAATTTTGAACAGCTGAATGCTTCTAACTCCCCAAACCTCTCTGGCCATTTCTACAGCCGACGCCCAATAGTAATTGGTGTATTGTCTACACAAGGCAGAAAAAGTATCTTCCGTCTGGGACAACACAGACAGATTTACCTGACTTCCTGTCACAATATATATATATATATATATATATATATATATATATATATATATATATCTCACAAACGTGAGAACACCCCTTGCATTTTTGTAAATATTTTATTATATATATATCTTTTCATGTGACAACACTCATTAAATTACAGTTTGCTACAGTGTAAAGTAGTGAGTGTACAGTTTGTATAACAGTGTAAATGTGTTGTCCCCTCAAAATAACTCAATACGCAGCCATTAAAGGGGTTGTAAAGGATTTATTTGTTTCCCTAAATAGCTTCCTTCACCTTAGTGCAGTCCTCCTTCACTTACCTCACCTCATCCTTCAATTTTGATTTTAAATGTCCTTATTTCTTCTGAGAAATGCTCACTTTCTGTTCTTCTGTCTGTAACTCACCACCATAATGCAAGGCTTTCTTCCTGGTGTGGAGAAAGCCTCTTGAGGGGGTAGGGGGTGAGCAGGAGTGTCAGGACGCCCACTAACACACATTTCCTTTTCTCTATCTGCAAAGTAGAGAGTGTCCTGACTTGCCTGCTCGCCCCCTCCCCCCTCAAGAGGCTTTCTCCACACCAGGAAGGAAAGCCTCACATTACGGTGGTGAGTTACAGACAGAACAACAGGAATTGAGCATTTCTCAGAAGAAATGAGACATTTAAAAGCAAAATTGAAGGATGAGGTAAGTGAAGGAGGACTGCACTAAGGTAAAGGAAGCTATTTATGGGGGAAAAAAAATCCCTTTACAACCCCTTTAATGTCTAAATCGCTGGCAACAAAAGTGAGTACAAAAGTGAAAATGTCTAAATTGGGCCCAAAGTGTCAATATTTTGTGTTGCTACCAATATTTTCCCACATTGTCTTAACCAGTGTTGCTCATCTTACTTTAAAAAAGTAATTAGTTACAGTTACAAATTACTTCTCCGAAAAAGTAATTGCGTTAGTGACTCAGTTACTACATTAAAAAAGTAATTAGTTACTCAGCAAAGTAACTGATTTTTTTTTTTTTATATTCTACATGCTTGTTGAGAAGCAGGTGACGGGCGCTTGCCAGGGAGCAGTGAGTTAATACTCCAAGACAAAAGAATGCCAGATCCTTGAGAGAAGAAAACCGGAAACAAATGGTGATCTTGTGTATATCCCAGCCTAGGTGCATCCGTCCCACCATGTATGTGCAGCTAATATGACTTAAAACCCTTATCCATCTGCTATATATTACATCCAAATTATAAGCTGGAATAAAATCTATGTTTACAATATACATTTCCTTGACGTTTACACAGTCTGTAATTTAAAATCTTATAATAGGCTTTATTAGAATTTCCTATAGTTTATTGTTTATTATTTTATTTATCTTATATAAACTTTATTAGATGCAAGGAATCTGGAATGGGGATGTCAGATTTTTCTTTGTTGTCTGATGAGGAGATGAAATCACTGACCAAAAATAACCTGCTGATCATTGGTCTGTATAGGTGTCCTGCACTTACCATGTTGACCACTAGATGTCACTGTGTACACTGTGTTGTATAGGGAACGTTTGTTCTGTGGAACATTTTGTTCCGGGCATGTGTTCCCCGGATCATTGATCAGGATGCGTGTGATCGATGTGAGTTGTTCCCCTGTGATAGGTCAGTGTGAGGCGGATGGGGCTCATTGTATCCAGGGCTCCTTGCGATTGGGAGTTTTCAGACCGCTGTGACAGGCCATCACAGCGGTCACATGATTCTAAAGCGGAATTCCACCCATATTTATGTTCACAGCGCCGGGAGAAGCAATTACTCTGCTGCTATCTAGTGGCGGTAGATGTAATTGCAGTAATGCCGCCCAAGTAATGGGAACTGCGTTACTGTGAGGGGAAGAGTAATCAGGTAGATTACTCATTACCCTCAAAAGGGGCTGCGTTAGGTAACTGCGTTTATTGTAACTCTGTTACTTACAACACTGGTCTTAACCCTCTTGGACATGGAGTTCACTAGAGCTTTACAGGATGCCTCTGGAGTCCTCTTTCCACTTCTCCATGACGACATCAGAGACCTGGTGGATGTTAGACCTTGCGCTCCTCCACCTTCCATTTGAGGATGCCCCACAAATGCTCAATAGGGTTTAGGTCTGGAGACATGCTTGACCAGTCCATCAACTTTACTCTCAGCTTCCTTAGCAAGGCAGTGGTCGTCTTGGAGGTGTGTTTGGGGTCGTTATCATGTTGGAATACTGCCCTGCGGCCCAGTCGCCGAAGGGAGGGGGATCATGCTCAGCTTCAGTATGTCACAGTAAATGTTGGCATTCATGGTTCCCTCAATGAATTGTAGCTCCCCAGTGTCAGAAGCACTCATGCAGCCCCAGACCATGACACGGCCACCACCATGCTTGACTGCAGGCAATACACACTTGTATGTGTACTCTTCACCTGGTTGCCACCACACGCTTGACACCATCTGAACCAAATAAGTTTATCTTGGTCTCATCAGACCACAGAACGTGGTTACAGTGATTTATGTCCTTAGTCTTGTGCATCATCTTCAGAAGAGGCTTCCTTCTGGGACGACAGCCATGCAGACCAATTTTATGCAGTGTGCGTCAGAGCACTGACAGGCTAACCCCCACCCCTTTAACCTCTGCAGCAATGCTGGAAGCACTCAAACATCTATTTCCCAAAGTCAACCTCTGGATGACACTGAGCATGTGCACTCAACTTCGTTGGACAGGTCTATCATTGCGAGGCCTGTTCTGAGTGGAATATGTCCTGTTAAACCACTGTATGGTCTTGGCCACCATGCTGAAGCTCAGTTTCAGGGTCTTGGCATGCAATCTTCTTATAGCCTAGACCCTCTTTATGTGTAGAGCAACAATTCATGAGTTCTTTGCCATGAGGTGCCATGTTGAACTTCCAGTGTCCTGTATGAGAGAGTGAGAGAGAACACCAAATTTAACACACCTGCTCCCCATTCACATCTGAGACCATGTAACACCAACAAGTCACATGACACTGGGAGGGAAATGGCTAATTGGGCCCGATGTGGACATTCTCACTTAGGGGTGTACTCACTTTTGTTGCCAGCAGTTTAAACACTGGTGGCTGTGTGTTGAGTTATTTTTAGGGGACAGCAAATTTACACTGTTATACAAGCTGTACATTCACTACTTTACATTGTAGCAAAGTGTAATTTCTTCAGTGCTGTCACAGAAAATATATAATAAAATATTTACAAAAATGTGAGGGGCGTACTCACTTTTGTGAGATACTGTATATGTATCCAAAACTGGTTTAGAGGCACTTATGGGTCCTGCCACCGAGGAAGATCAAAAACAGCAGTGTTTTTATAATCAACATTTTGATGAAACTCAGTTCATCTTTCTCAAGACGGATGGACTGTACTTCATAGAAACATTAGCAATAAAATACATCGTTTTTGATCTTCCTCCTTTGCAAGACCTGTGAGTGTCTCTAAACCAATTTTAGATTTATATGGATATCTTTGTGGATAAGCACCTCAGCATTTACTTCAAGCATAGAGTGCCGTATACACATAGGCATTCATGCATATAAAAAATATATATATATTGTAGCCAGGCCCATCGCTACAGGACAGGCAAGGCAAGCAATTGCTTGGGGCCCCGAGCTGGCCGGGGGCCCCCAACTTCGCCTTACGATCCTGTAGCATGGCCGAGCTCCTCCTGGCAGTCCGGCCGAGTACTGAGCGGTACATGAGATTCAGTGTCCTGTTCCCGGCCAGACTGACAGGAAGTGCTCACTTCATGTCAGTCCGGCCAGGAACAGGACACTAGGGAAGTGTGATGGTTGTCACCGGCGCAAAATAATTATTTAAGTTGACCTGCTGCAGTACTGTGTAAGCCTTTAGGAAGGCCTAGGTAGTAGAGCGGAAAAATATTGTTACTGCGCTGGTCTGAATAGGTGATGACACAAAATAATCTTAGTTTATAAGGTGCTGAATTCAGTGCAGTACTGTGCGTGATAAACCACAATAGGTGATTATCTGACTAAATGACAATGTCCAGCTCTTTCGAGCATGTGCAATTGTGTACTACTATGTGCGACTACTGTGCCAACAAACAAAATACATAAATATATATATACACATATATGTGTGACAGTGTTCAGCTCTCTCGAGCATATGCAATGTCCTAGCATATATACCAATGTCCTACTCTCTCGAGTGTGTGATATGTGCAGCTATTATACCAGCAACCAACTGTAAATAAATAAATATGCATATCAATATCATAAACCATATGTGCAAAAAATATATATGTGCATGAAAGTTCATAAATGTTCATAACATATCCCGATTGACGTGGAAGTCACAACTTCACAGTTAGAGTCCAATAAGGGAATAAATGTGATAATTAATCCTGGTGTTGTGTTTCTACTTCTTCCACCCGACTGAAATAAGTGCTACCACCACCAACTGCTGAAAAATGCGCACTCACCAGACTCCAGCTGGTAATGGGCCCCAAACTTATTCCGTTCCTGTCAGTGGATATATGCTCCTTGCTCCTTTCACACAGTGTTCCTTAGTGCCTCAAAAAACAAGGGGCTAATCATGGTGTAGTACGTTTAAAAGGTTTTGTTTATTTAAAAACATAAAATCAGACTACTCACAAGGGAGGTGCTTTGAACCAGCACCTAGTATCTTTGGCAGTATCGGGCATGGACAGCCGCTCACCAGCTTGTTTTGGGGTGCGTGCCCGGCTCCTGCTTCACTGTGGTTCCACAGGTCAAAAACACTCTCTCTATGCGTTATCCACCTGGCTTCTACTAGTTTCGCAAATATGCGTCATCAGGAAAGCTGAATCTCCAATACCGCTCGGGACCCGGCCGGCAGTGTCGTACTAAGGGTGGGGGGCGGACCACACACTGGGGGGTGTCAGGTCGGCCCCCTCCGTGACAAGCAGCTGCAGAGGAGACCTCGCAGGCAGCATCGGAGCGGGCTCAGTCTGAGGTACTGAATTGGGGGGGGGGTGTCTCTGCATGGGGGGTCTCTGCACACAGGGGGGTGGGTCTCTGCACTGGGGGGGGTCTCTGCACTGAGGGGGGTTTGAAGGAAGGGGGTCTCTGCACTGGGGGGGTTGCACTGAGGGGGTCTTTGCACTGAGGGGGGGGGTCTCTGCACTGGGGGTTAGCACTGAGGAGGGTCTCTGCACTGAGGGGGGTTTGCATTGAAGGGGGTCTCTGCACTGGGGGTTTGCACTGAGGGGGGTCTCTGCACTGGGGGGTTTGCACTGAGAGGGATCTCTGCACTGAGGGGGGTGTGAACTGAAGGGGGGTCTGCACTGAAAAGGGTCTGTGTAACATGCAGAGGGTCCAGAGCTATGGGGGACTGTGTAATGTAAAGGGGCCTAGAGGTGCAGGGTGCTGTGTAATGTAAAGGGGTCCAGAGGTGCATGGTGCTGTGTAATGTAAAGGGGCCCAGAGGTGCAGGGTGCTGTGTAATGTATAGGGGTCCAGAGGTGCAAGGTGCTGTGTAATGTAAAGGGGCCCAGAGGTGCAAGGTGCTGTGTAATATAAAGGGGTCCAGAGGTGCAAGGTGCTGTGTAATGTAAAAGGGTCCAGAGATGCAAGGTGCTGTGTAATGTAAAGGGGCCCAGAGGTGCAGGGTGCTGTGTAATGTAAAGGGGTGCAGGGTGCTGTGTAATGTAAAGGAATGCAGAGATGCAGGGTACTGTGTAATGTAAAGGGGCCCAGAGGTGCAGGGTGCTGTGTAATTTAAAGGGGCCCAGAGGTGAAGGGTGCTGTGTAATGTGAAGGGGTCCAGAGGTGCAGGGTGCTGTGTAATGTAAAGGGGTCCAGAGGTGCAAGGTGCTGTGTAATGTAAAGGGGACCAGAGGTGCAAGGTGCTGTGTAATGTAAAGGGGTCCAGAGGTGCAGGGGTGTTTCTGCGGGGGGGGGGGGGGGGGCTCCATTTCATTTTTAGCTTGGGCCTCCTAACCCTCCCAATGGCCCTGATTGTAGCTGGCATAACCTAGGAAAGCACTAACTATATCGATAAATAAATGGGGCCAGCATCTTGCAGTAGAATACTACAAAGCGCCCTGATCTATATGCTATAATGTACTCATTCAAAGTATTTTCACTATTAATAATAAACAAAATATCAATTTCACCTTCTCCCTGGCTTGTAGTTTCCCTTAACTTTTTTAAATCCTTGGTGTCCAACCTAATCCTTTCATTGTCAGAGCCTGTATTTTTATTTTTTCTTAATTTTTTGCATTTTGCACAAACAAGAATCTGAAAACCTTTTCATAAAATTCTTTCCTATTTAGGGTTCATTCACCTGGGTGCATAAATCCAGAGGCTTTTTTTTTTTTACATGACTGTAGTAGCATATACTCACACCCAAAAGCCTTGTAAAAATCACATGATCTTCGAATGGGGGGAGCAGACCTATCAATCATTCGCCCATGCTCCATTCATAGATGACGTTTCATTCATAATAGCTGTTGTACAATTTCTATGAATAGACCAGCTAGGCAGAAAGTATGGGCATTGTCAGGTTTATGGGTTAAGAGCCTATGACAGTCCGTTGTATTTACCTTAACCACATTAGTAAATTTTGGGGGGGGGGGGTATGTTTGGGATGTTTTTCACTAACAGAAGAGGAATCAGTACAAGGGACACATCTTAAAGTATTACTAAACACAGGACACTGCATTCACTATATCTGGTCTCCCACAGTAAACAGAACACAGAAATGCAATTATTTTAGTAAATATAATCTGCTAAATACCTTTTCTCATCAGCAGTATATAGCAGTATATAGTCTTGTGACTTTTTTCAGTTCCTGGTAAAGCTTGTAGGTGGAGTTTTCATACTGCACTAAGCTGTCCTATCAGGATCCAGGACCCTTGCCCTCTATCTGGACAGTGCTGACTGGCCCTGTGCTGATCACATGCACTCTCCCAAGAACAACAAAGAAAACCTCTCTAGCAATACACACCAAACTGAGCATGTGCAGCCTGACTCCGGTAAATCTTTCTCATACGCACAAGTTTTGGATTCAGTGGAAGAAGAGGTCTGTGCATACAAGATCAAACTGCCTTTTTACACAATGCAGAGGATTAACCCTTTAGGTTCCACCGTGAGTATAACAAGAATGCTTTACTGCATATACAGACTGATTTTATTGTCATGGGTTTGGTAACACTTTAATGACTGTAAGTTGTGTCCCTTGTGCTGATTTTTCTGTCTTGATTTTGGCTGCACATGGGCTTTAAAGCGGTATTAAATCCAAAAGCAAATATTATTATTTTATTATTATTTATCTTAGTATTGATTTTGGCTGCACATGGGCTTTAAAGCGGTATTAAA